>CM068834.1:79223355-79408355 GCA_028554795.2 Sinohyriopsis cumingii | reverse complement strand
ATTATTAGTATTATTACTAACAGCTGCCTCACTAGATGCTCAGCATTAAGGGGTTAGTATTAGGACTGGTCAGCTTGGTGTCAGGATAATGCCCTCTGTGCTAGACATCACAATAAACTGCCACAATGCAGACACTGTAGCAACATGACTAAAAAATTGTTAAAGCTACATTAAAATTCCAAATCACACACATACACACACATGCACATATAATAAGATAATATCTTAAAGTATGCATATTATAGCAGTATACAAATGTGTTTGGTTTCATGTACAGCAACACATTCAAGGCTATAGTATGATGACACAAGTAGAGTGCTATGTCATGTGTATGCTCTTCAAATGCTTTGTATCAAATGAATTCATAAGGAGAAAACTTCTTGCAGTAATCAGCCTGTTCATTTACTTGCAGTTGGAGAGATCACAAGATGGCTTCTCAGTTGTTGCAGACTACCTCGGCAGAGGAGTATTCAATAAGGTAATCTTTGCTGGTCAGGTTGTCTACAATATTAATCCTTGCTGGTCAGGTTGTCTACATTATTAATCCCTGCTGGTCGTTGTCTACATTATTAGTCTTTGCTGGTCTGGTTGCCTACATTATTAATCCTTGCTGGTCAGGTTGTCTACATTATTAATCCCTGCCGGTCGTTGTCTACATTATTAGTCTTTGCTGGTCAGGTTGTCTACATTATTAATCCTTGCTGGTCAGGTTGTCTACATTATTAATCCTTGCTGGTCATGTTGCCAACATTATTAATCCTTGCTGGTGAGGTTGTCTACATTATTAATCCCTGCTGGTCGTTGTCTACATTATTAATCCCTGCTGGTTGTTGTCTACATTATTAGTCTTTGCTGGTCAGGTTGTCTACATTATTAATCCTTGCTGGTTAGGTTCTCTATATTATTAATCCTTGCTGGTCAGGTTGTCTACCTTATTAATCCTTGCTGGTCAGGTTGTCTACATTATTAATCCTTGCTGGTTATGTTGCCAACATTATTAATCCTTGCTAGTGAGGTGGTCTACATTATTAATCCTTGCTGCTCAGAGTGTCTACATTATTAATCCCTGCTGGTCGTTGTCTGCATTATTAATCTTTGCTGATCAGGTTGTCTACATTATTAACCCCTGCTGGTCGTTGTCTACATTATTAATCCTTGCTGGTCAGGATGTCTACATTATTAATCCTTGATGGTCAGAATGTCTACATTATTAATCTTTGCTGCTTAGGTTGTCTACATTATTAATCCTTGCTGTTCGTCGTCTACATTATTAATCCTTGCTGGTTAGGTTGTCTACATTGTTAATCCAATGCTGGTCGTTATCTACATTATTAATCCTTGCTGGTCAGGTTGTTTACATTATTAATCCCAGCTGGTCAGGTTGTCTACATTATTAATCCTTGCTGGTCGTTATCTACATTATTAATCCTTGCTGGTCAGGTTGTCTCCATTATTAATCCTTGCTGGTCAGGTTGTCTACATTATTAATCTTTGCTGGTCAGGTTGTCTACATTATTAATCCCTGCTGGTCGTTGTCTACATTATTAATCCTTGCCGGTCAGGATGTCTACATTATTAATCCTTGCTGGTCAGAATGTCTACATTATTAATCCTTGCTGGTTAGGTTGTCTACATTACTAATCCTTGCTGGTCGTCGTCTACATTATTAATCCTTGCTGGTCAGGTTGTCTACATTGTTAATCCTTCCTGGTCGTTATCTACATTATTAATCCTTGCTGGTCAGGTTCTCTACATTATTAATCTTTGCTGGTCAGGTTGTCTACATTATTAATCCCTGCTGGTCGTTGTCTACATTATAAATCCTTGCTGGTCAGGTTGTCTACATTATTAATCTTTGCTGGTCAGGTTGTCTATATTATTAATCCCTGCTGGTCGTTGTCTACATTATTAATCCTTGCTGGTCAGGATGTCTACATTATTAATCCTTGCTGGACAGAATGTCTACATTATTAATTCTTGCTGGTGAGGTTGTCTACATTATTAATCCTTGCTAGTTGTCGTCTACATTATTATTCCCTGCTGGTCAGGTTGTCTACATTGTTAATCCTTGCTGGTCGTTATCTACATTATTATTCCTTGCTGGTCAGGTTGTCTACATTATTAATCCTTGCTGGTCAGGTTGTCTACATTATTAATCCCTGCTGGTCGTCGTCTACATTATTAATCCCTGCTGGTCGTTGCCGACATTATTAGTCTTTCTGGTCAGGATGTCTACATTTTAATCCTTGCTGGTCAGGTTGTCTACATTATTAATCCTTCCTGGTCAGGTTGTCTACATTATTAATCGCTGCTGGTCGTTGTCTACATTATTAGTCTTTGCTGGTCGTTGTCTACATTATTAATCCTTGCAGGTCAGGTTGTCTACATTATTAATCCTTGATGGTGAGGTTGTCTACATTATTAATCCTTGCTGGTCAGGTTGTCTACATTATCAATCCTTGCTGGTTATGTTGCCAACATTATTAATCCTTGCTAGTGAGGATGTCTACATTATTAATCCTTGCTGGTCAGAATGTCTACATTATTAATCCCTGCTGGTCGTTGTCTACATTACTAATCTTTGCTGGTCAGGTTGTCTACATTATTAATCCCTGCTGGTCGTTGTCTACATTATTAATCCTTGCTGGTCAGGATGTCTACATTATTAATCCTTGCTGGTCAGAATGTCTACATTATTAATCCTTGCTTGTTATGTTGCCAACATTATTAATCCTTGGTAGTGAGGTTGTCTACATTATTAATCCTTGTTGGTCGTCGTCTACATTATTAATCCTTGCTGGTCAGGTTGTCTATATTATTAATCCTTGCTGGTCAGGTTGTCTACACTATTAATCCTTGCTGGTCAGGTTGTCTACATTAGTAATCCTTGCTGGTTATGTTGCCAACATTATTAATCCTTGGTAGTGAGGTTGTCTACATTATTAATCCTTGTTGGTCAGAATGTCTACATTGTTAATCCTTGCTGGTCGTTATCTACATTATTAATCCTTGCTGGTCAGGTTGTCTCCATTATTAATCCCTGCTGGTCGTTGTCTACATTATTAATCCTTGCTGGTCAGGTTGTCTACATTATTAGTCCCTGCTGGTCGTTGTCTACATTATTAATCCTTGCTGGTCAGGATGTCTACATTATTAATCCTTGCTGGTCAGAATGTCTACATTATTAATCCTTGCTGGTTAGGTTGTCTACATTACTAATCCTTGCTGGTCGTCGTCTACATTATTAATCCTTGCTGTTCAGGTTGTCTACATTGTTAATGTTTCCTGGTCGTTATCTACATTATTAATCCTTGCTGGTCAGGTTCTCTACATTATTAATCTTTGCTGGTCAGATTGTCTACATTATTAATCCCTGCTGGTCGTTGTCTACATTATTAATCCTTGCTGGTCAGGTTGTCTACATTATTAATCTTTGCTGGTCAGGTTGTCTACATTACTAATCCCAGCTGGTCGTTGTCTACATTATTAATCCTTGCTGGTCAGGATGTCTACATTATTAATCCTTGCTGGACACAATGGCTACATTATTAGTTATTGCTGGTGAGGTTGTCTACATTATTAATCCTTGCTAGTTGTCGTCTACATTATTATTCCCTGCTGGTCAGGTTGTCTACATTGTTAATCCTTGCTGGTCGTTATCTACATTATTAATCCTTGCTGGTCAGGTTGTCTACATTATTAATCCTTGCTGGTCAGGTTGTCTACATTATTAATCCCTGCTGGTCGTCGTCTACATTATTAATCCCTGCTGGTCGTTGTCGACATTATTAGTCTTTGCTGGTCAGGATGTGTACATTTTAATCCTTGCTGGTCAGGTTGTCTACATTATTAATCCTTCCTGGTCAGGTTGTCTACATTATTAATCGCTGCTGGTTGTTGTCTACATTATTAGTCTTTGCTGGTCGTTGTCTACATTATTAATCCTTGCTGGTCAGGTTGTCTACATTATTAATCCTTGCTGGTCAGTTTGTCTACATTATTAATCCTTGCTGGTCAGGTTGTCTACATTATCAATCCTTGCTGTTTATGTTGCCAACATTATTAATCCTTGCTAGTGAGGTTGTCTACATTATTAACCCTTGCTGGTCAGAATGTCTACATTATTAATCCCTGCTGGTCGTTGTCTACATTATTAATCCTTGCTGGTCAGGATGTCTACATTATTAATCCTTGCTGGTCAGAATGTCTACATTATTAATCCTTGGTCTTAGGTTGTCTACATTATTAATCCTTGCTGGTCGTCGTCTACATTATTAATCCTTGCTGGTCAGGTTGTCTACATTGTTAATCCTTGCTGGTCGTTATCTGCATTATTAATCCTTGCTGGTCAGGTTGTCTACATTATTAATCCCAGCTGGTCAGGTTGTCTACATTATTAATCCTTGCTGGTCGTTATCTACATTATTAGTCCTTGCTGGTCAGGTTGTCTACATTATTAATCCCTGTTGGTCGTTGTCTACATTATTAATCTTTGCTGGTCAGGTTGTCTACATTATTAATCCCTGCTGGTCGTTGTCTACATTATTAATCCTTGCTGGTCAGGATGTCTACATTATTAATCCTTGCTGGTCAGAATGTCTACATTATTTATCCTTGCTGGTTAGGTTGTCAACATTATTAATCCTTGCTGGTCGTCGTCTACATTATTAATCCTTGCTGGTCAGGTTGTCTACATTGTTAATCCTTCGTGGTCGTTATCTACATTATTAATCCTTGCTGGTCAGGTTGTCTATATTATCAATCTTTGCTGGTCAGGTTGTCTACATTATTAATCTTTGCTGGTCAGGTTGTCTACATTATTAATCCCTGCTGGTCGTTGTCTACATTATTAATCCTTGCTGGTCATGATGTCTACATTATTAATCCTTGCTGGACAGAATGTCTACATTATTAATTCTTGCTGGTGAGGTTGTCTACATTATTAATCCTTCCTAGTTGTGGTCTACATTATTATTCCCTGCTGGTCAGGTTGTCTACATTGTTAATCCTTGCTGGTCGTTATCTACATTATTAATCCTTGCTGGTCAGGTTGTCTACATTATTAATCCTTGCTTGTCACGTTGTCTACATTATTAATCCCTGCTGGTCGTCGTCTACATTACTAATCCCTGCTGGTCGTTGTCGACATTATTAGTGTTTGCTGGTCAGGATGTCTACATTATTAATCCTTGCTGGTCAGGTTGTCTACATTATTAATCCTTGCTGGTCAGGTTGTCTACATTATTAATCCTTCCTGGTCAGGTTGTCTACATTATTAATCCTTCCTGGTCAGGTTGTCTACATTATTAATCGCTGCTGGTCGTTGTCTACATTATTAGTCTTTGCTGGTCGTTGTCTACATTATTAATCCTTGCTGGTCAGGTTGTCTACATTATTAATCCTTGCTGGTCAGGTTGTCTACATTATTAATCCTTGCTGGTCAGGTTGTCTACATTATCAATCCTTGCTGTTTATGTTGCCAACATTATTAATCCTTGCTAGTGAGGTTGTCTACATTATTAATCCTTGCTGGTCAGAATGTCTACATTATTAATCCCTGCTGGTCGTTGTCTACATTATTAATCCTTGCTGGTCAGGATGTCTACATTATTAATCCTTGCTGGTCAGAATGTCTCCATTATTAATCCTTGCTGGTGAGGTTGTCTACATTATTAATCCTTGCTGTTTGTCGTCTACATTATTATTCCCTGCTGGTCAGGTTGTCTACATTATTAATCCTTGCTGGTCGTTATCTACATTATTAATCCTTGCTGGTCAGGTTGTCTACATTATTAATCCTTGCTGGTGAGGTTGTCTACATTATTAGACCTTGCTGGTCGTTGTCTACATTATTAATCCCTGTTGGTCCAGTTCATCTACATTATTAATCTTTGCTGGTCAGGCTGTCTACATTATTAATCCTTACTGGTCGTTATCTACATTATTAATCCCTGCATGACAGGTTGTCTACATTATTAATCCTTGCTGGTCATTATCTACATTATTAATCCTTGCTGGTCAGGTTGTCTACATTATAAATCCTTGCTGGTCAGGTTGTCTAAATTAGTAATCCTTGCGGGTTGTTGTCTACATTATTAATCCCTTTTGGTCTGGATTATCTACATTATTAATCCTTGCTGGTTGTTGTCTACATTATTAAAGATGTAAGTGTGGCTTCATTAAAGCCAACAGTAGCCTCAGCTGTTTAACTCAAATCTTAGATACCTTTAGTGGTTCCAGGGACTGAAACAACACTTGTTACAATATAAATAAAATCCCCCAAAAAACCATGCCTCTTTATCATGCAGAATACACAAATAAAAAAAATGTGCCCGAAGAATTGTTTTTTTAGAATTAGTATTGTTTTTTTCAAGGTTCCAGTCACTCTTGTCATGTTCACAGTTCCCATTTCAAAATGCAATTATGGTTGCAACAAACCAGCCTTTTCTTGCCAATCCTGATCTTTTAATCATTAAAGTTGTAACTAAAAGTAGGGAAGTCCTATCAACACTGAAGTTATCATTGGTTTTGGTTACAGCATCTTTTCAGTTGTGAATGTAGCTTTTGTTGCTAATATGAAACAGTGTGTCAGTTAGTTTATGGGAGTAAAATTACTGCTTAATTGTAGAACATTATTCCATTTGAATAATTATATTTCTGACTAATTCTACATAGATATATTCAACTACACCCTATTATTTACTTTGTGTCAGTAGTAGAATTGTAAAGTTTCAGTTACATGAATTTAACAATTTAATTCTTTTTTTACAATATATGGAAATTTCCCATGTATTCAGCCGTGCTAAAAGTATCATATAAATTTGTTTTCATTGACAAGGTTTTAAAAATCATAAGGCCCAGCTTTATCTCTCCCATTTCAGTGATACAATGTTTGGCACAGGGAAATATATAGAAGTAATTATTATTGTAATTACTACAAATTCATTATTTTCATGTGGTACCAGTTTTCATAGGGTACCTAGTTTAGTAATTTTCGCAGTTATGATGAGCCACAAATGAAAACTCCAGTTTTCTTGAGACTGTTCCAGTGGCCTAGTGGTTAGAGTGTCCACCTTGGATGCGGGAGGTTGTGTGTTCGATCCCCATCCAAGTCATACCAAAGACTTTCAAAAATGGTAGTAACAGCTGCCTTGTTTGGCGCTCAGCATTAGGAGGTTAGTGTTAGGATTGGTCCTGGTCGGCCTGGTGTCAGGATAATGTGACTGGGTGGGGCACCTTGCTACACGTCTGTGGCATGATGCTCCAGTGCAAGACATCACTATAAACTGCCACACTGCAGACATTGTAGCGATATGACTGAACAATTGTGAAAGCTACATTAAAAATCCAAATCAGACACCTATTTTCTTGGGGTGTCAGTTTTCAAGAGCTACCAGTTTTCATGTGGTCTCAGTTTTAGTGAATTTTATGGTTATAAGCCACTAATTTAAAACTCCAATTTTTGGGTATACCTATTGTAGCGAATTATTTTATATACAATAAACTACAAATTTGAAACAACAATTATAAAGGGGTTCTTGTTTTCATGGGATACTAATTTTTATGAGGTACCAATTTTCATTGATTTCATGGTTGTGATAAACAGTAAGATCCAGCAAACAATAATTGTATTGTAGACACAACAGTACTCCTTAATAAGATCTACCAATTTAGAAGTGGTCAATAGTCTTTTTCCCCCATAACTATGAAAATGTAAACCCACATAAAAGATATGAACATGTCGTAATTTTTAATTGTCATTGGCTCTTGAACAATGTTTTTTTTTACCCCTGACTCCCCTGTAGGGTGGTATGCTGTAAGGTGTAGAAAACACCAACTCTTGCCCATGCCCGAAATGGGGATTAAACCTAGAAACCTAGAGGTGCAAAGTGAGTGTTGTTACCCTAAGAGCATTTGTTTTATAACAGTAGCACATTGTTTTATTGCACATAAAGTTTGCAGCTTTGTCAGAATTTAGTTCTTGTCTTCATTCTCTTGCAGGTCACAGTGATTACAGATTCAAATGCTAGATTCAGTGCATCACCACCTGGTCAGAATTTATCTTCACAGTTCTCCTAGCATTGTTATGTAACTAACAGACCATGTTCTCATTGTAAAGTTCAAAATTATTTTCAACTACTTTAGCTATCTGAACTGACGGATCAACAGGGTCATCTCTTTGAAGCCTCTATGTAAATGAACAAGAGCAGGGATTGAAAATTAATCATGCAGGTTGAGACATGATTTAACCATGACTATTCCAGGGACAGGGCATGGGGTAAATTTGTTGGAGCATTCGTTCCCCGCAAGCACTCATCCCTGGACTGAGCGAGTTTTCTTGTCACCATTATTTTTGTTATTTTTAAAATACATTACGCTTTGCCACTACACTATTTACATTTTTATTTTTAAAAAACACAAGTACTTAATGCAGTCTTACTAATAACATGGGTTAAAAAATATGTGTAGTGTGAGGACTGTGATCATGTTTAAATAGAATCTTATATCGGTATATAATAGGAGTCAAGGATAATACCTTTGCTCCAAGCCCCCAAGGGTATTCATATTTAGTGACACTTTTAAGTGGTCGATGCATCAGTTTATTGTGGATATATTTTTCTTTTCAATAAGTCTTTACGAGCAAGACCAGTGAGACGTTAAGAGCCACAGAATGTTTAAATTGTTTGATTTTTATGCTTATTTTCAGGACTGTCCAGCTGTATTGATGCATTATCCTGTCAGTGCTAAGGTGCCATCGAATATTTCCATTAGTATCTATTACTTTTCAACAAAACAGTGTTGCTAACTTACATTTGAAAGAAACATTCCGAAAGCATTTCCACAATTTCCACCAAAATTTGCTGTTGTAATCTATTTGGCACAACACTATTCTAATCCTCTCGACAGCCAGTATCCCACATGAGTTTGATGTTAAATAGTGTTAATATTATACCCTGTAAAAGACTTTATATGTGGTGTGGCGTCCGCCTCGGATGCGGGAGGTCGTGGGTTCGATCCCCGGCTGAGTCATACCAGAGACTTAAAAAATGGTACTAACAGCTGCCTCGCTTGGCGTTCAGCATTAAGAGGTTAGTGTTAGGACTGGTCGGCCTGGTGTCAGGATAATGTGACTGGGTGGGACATCATGCTACATGTCTGCGGCATGATGCCCCAGTGCTAGACATCACTATAAACTGCCACATTGCAGACATCGTAGCGATATGACTGAAAAATTGTTAAAGCTACTTTAAAAATCAAAATCACATCACATATATGGTGTGAAATAAGAGAAAACAAATGTTAACACTATATTAAGTACCTGTGCAATATCCTGGGGTAAGTGGAGCACTGTCTGACAAGATGAAAAAACTGACCAAATTTTGACATTCTCACAGGTCTAACTCTTAAAGGTGCTTTGATAAGGGAACATTTCTACACAATAAAATGACACATACATTAACGAGAAGTATCACTGTAAAAATGCAAATGCTATTTTGAAATCAAGAACTATGACACTGCAATTTCTTAAAGTTAGTATATAAATCTTTTAATTATATCTGTCTAAAGGGCCATGCATTCGAAAGGACTTGAAACCTTTTCCGTACTGAAACATTTTCATGATTTTATGCATTTTGATGTCAATTTGGTTTTAGGCACCTGCACAAAATATGGTCAACATCCTTTATGATCTTTTCTAGACAAGAAGCAAAGGCAATTGAAAATTGACACACGCTAACTGTAAAGCAGTGTTGATTATCAGTACTTGTTATGGGCAGACAATGCATACAGATTTATTCTCAAGGTACATCCACTCAGTCCACAGATGAGCAGGTAATGTTTTGTTTGGCACAGACACTTTTTGCTTGGTTGGAATGAGAGAACAGGCAGTTTTACGGAGCTGCCAAGAGGATTATCAGAAATAATGCTGGTGTTGCTTTTTATATGTTGTAACTAAAAATATCATTTCAGGCAAAGCAGAGAGAAACATAATTTGTTTTAACTTGGCATGTTGCCATCCATTTTCTTTATCGGCATTTATAGAGAATTGGGAATGACTAAGAAGACTGGTCAGTGTTAAACTAAGATTACTGACTAGTTACAGTAGGCAAAGACGGAGATATTTTATAAATGTAGCCATGAACTTGGGACTGAATAAGTTTGCTTTTGAATGCCCGTGCTGTATTAAATGAGCAATTACATTCACATACACGTATGTATTAAACATGGACAGAAAAAACGGTGATGTAAATGTATGTACATTATATAAATCTGCATTCACGTGTATAAGTTTTTTTAAAATGATTGTTGATAGTTATATTGATTCTGTTAGATATAAATGTTTTATTATGAATTAAAAATAATGCTGAATAGGTGGGGCACTGTTGTTGTTGTTGTTGTTGTAGGGTTTAATGCCATTTTTCAGCACACGATAGGCTATACATGGCGGCCTGTATTATTGGTGGAGGAAGAACCCGGGAAACCCCCAGAAATAACCACCGACCCACAAGAAGCTACTGGCAAGCTTTCTCACATACCCACATTAGTTGAATCCAAGACTTGAACCCATGCAGAGGTGAGATGTCAGCGATCCATAACAGAGAGCGCTTTAGACCACTTGGGGCCCCCATGGGGCACTGTACTTTAAAACATTTATTTCCTCAAAGACATAAAAGTGGATAATATATTATGTATTAAGTTATGTGTTAATTGTTTATGAAACTTTTTGTTAATTGGTTATGAAATTATGTGTCTATGTAATTACCAAGAGTATTTATATTGTACACTCATGTGTAAAAAGCTCAGGCTCAGGACTGGCAGATAAGGTCCGATTCAGATATCACACAACAGGCTGGCAGATCAGGTTTGTCTTGGATCTGTTGTGCAGAATGGACTGGAAGGTCAGGTTAGACTCGAATCTGTCATGACACAAAGGTTCTTCACTGATCTGTCATGACACTGGGCTGATAAATCAGGCTCTACACAGATATGTCATGACACTGGGCTGATAAATCAGGCTCTACACAGATATGTCATGACACTGGGCTGATAAATCGGGCTCTACACAGATATGTCATGACAATGGGCTGATAAATCGGTCTCTGCACAGATATGTCACATCAAAACGGGCTTGCAGATCATATTAGACTCAAATCAGTCACCGTGGGCTGTAATACCAGATTCTATAATAATAATAATAATAATAATAATAATGCTTTGTTTATAGAGGGTGACCCATTAGTCAAGGACTATTCTCCATAGAGGCCCTCTTAGGGAGTGTATAACAAGCTGTCAGATCAAGTTTCTTTTTTTGTAATGGTATGGGCTGGAGTATCATGTTCTACACTGTTTATTTGAAATTCTCACTAGAATGAACAGCTAGAAGCAATCTTGTATTCTCAAAACTTTTGGAACAATAACCTGAAGATCAGTGCCAAACCTTTGATAATCTACAACTTTACTTAGAATGAAGCTATGACCACAAAACTTTTAGGTTTTACATACCTTGTGTCTCTACTAGAATCGTAAATTTCCATGACATTGTTATTAGGATTTTGCTGCTGCTTTTGGAATGCTTGATATTTATGCTAAATCACACAGGACAACTTTACTAGCCACAGCTTAAGGATTCTTGAAGACATCATGCTTATGAAGCCAGTATTCTTATTATGCAATAGACTTGCCTTGCATTGTTGTATAGTTGTTGTTAGCAATGTTTTGCAATATTATATTTATTACTTTTCATGTTTTAGATATGTCAAATAATATTGACAAACAGTGAAAGATGAGGAGAGATATATAAAAAAATCACACGAGGAAGTCAAAACAAGGAGAGGTAAAAATAAAAACTTTTAAAGATTTACACTCCGATTTTTTTGTTGCAACTTTAAGTTTTATGAATTGTCATAAGAAAGTTTTTTTAACTCATTTAGCTGGAATTAAATTTATCCTCGTTTCACTTATTCACCCCCTATAGCTTTTCAGATGTACAATCCCTGTCACTTTTCAGATGTACAATCCCTGTCACTTTTCAGATGTACATTCTCTGTCACTTTTCAGATGTACAATCCCTGTCACTTTTCAGATGTACATTCCCTGTCAATATGTAGTCTTTGAGGAATGCCATTGTATTACGATGTACCTGTGATACTTTTCAACACACCTTTTTTTGATTTGAGATCTTATTTTGTTTGCATTATATTTTGTATTTAACTTGATTCATTGAGCTACTGAAAGAATACAAGTTTTTTGCTTGAATCAAATTATGTATGTATGATGCAGTCTTTTAATTCCAATCAAACTGTGTCTTTTAGCAGCCAGTGGTGACTTTACACAGACTGCACACTTACGGGGGGATGGGGGATAAAGAGAGAGATAGCTACATTAACACAACCTTTTATTGTAGATCTAAAAGTGTACATACAAAGTAAAAAGACATTAATTCTCCATACATTGAAAATATCTATGAAAATAAATTCACTCCACATATGGCATGTATGCAAAGGTTGAATAAAAGCATGAATGCATCCATTTCTTTTCCCTCATTCTGCCTATTATTTTTTTTTACCTTGCAATACCATGGGTTTGTCCTGTCTGATATATTTATCTTTATTGAAAGACCTTCAGTTATAAACATTTACCATGGCTAAATTTAAAGAGATAGCAATCCACATGTTTTTTAAGTCTGATTTGCAATATCTCACTACTGCCTGAAACGTACAAACTTAGTTGCTGAGCTTGGTCCTTTTAAAAAGGTAAAAATGTGGTCCTTTTCAGACGGTATGAAATTAGTCTTTTTAGAATCATTTAATGTGTTTGGTTCAGGAGCAAAAGATATTCAAAATCTTCACCTTGAAACCTAAACTGTTTCAAGGAAATGGGTTAACCCAGTGAGGGATAAAAAATTTAAAAAAAGTTTTCGGGAAACTTTCAAGGTCAACATATTGAAAATGTTTAGATGGATTTGCATTTATCTCTATTCCTTTAAACAGTATCACAATGATGCAGAAAATGATTTCATACTTTTAAAAAAGTACATTGCATCTTTATACATACTTCTAATGTGATGCATATTTACTTGTAAATATCCATATAGTTAAGTTTTTTAACATTTCTTGATGCTGTGTTATGACTCTGTCTTAAAATATGTGACAGAAGGTAAGTGACACCAACAGTTTAAGTAATGTTCAAGAATGTATTTCCCTATAAAACAACATTTTTTAAAAGACCCCATATTGTTAATTAAATCCCAAATAATCTTAAATGTCCTATCACAAGTCCAAAGTACAGAATGTTCTGACTGTATTCCAATAATCTTGAATGTTTTTATGTGCCACAATCATGCAACTGGGAATGTCTTTAAATGAGTTCTCAATAATCCCAATATAGCACTTGAGTCCAAAAAGTCAATGAGTGCTTTGTAATTCCAATGAAAAATTGAAATAAAAACTTCTTCTAGAATTGTACCTGAACACAACTACAAAACTCTGATCATAAATTCCCGAAGGTTAATATGAAACAAGAATGAAAAATTGTTTACTAAGTCACTTTTATATATAAAAATTAACATGTCATGTGATATAATAGATTTCCATTGTAAAAACTCACTAACTTGTAAAGAATGTCACGTCTTGAACTCAAATTCAAGTAACATCTTGGTTACTTCCTCCACTCATTACTAATGTCAGATATGCAAAACTCTGACCCACAATTAAAAAAAATTAAACATACAATAAAATAAACACAACAACTGAAAATATGATTTAAATACCACCCCCACCCAACAACAAAGCAACATTAAAATGCCAGGAAA
Organism: Sinohyriopsis cumingii; assembly: GCA_028554795.2. Classification (NCBI taxonomy): domain Eukaryota; kingdom Metazoa; phylum Mollusca; class Bivalvia; order Unionida; family Unionidae; genus Sinohyriopsis; species Sinohyriopsis cumingii. The sequence continues at coordinate 79,394,545 of CM068834.1, read as the reverse complement.
AGGGAACTTTTAAGGAATTATATTATTTCAAGTGTTCAACGTCATCTTCTTAAAAACTACCCGAGTCTGAGGAAAATTCCAGACGTGATCTCGAATATATTAAAAGATGTTTGCAGTTTTCATTAAATATTTTATTTTATATTATTTTAATTATTAACTTTTATTTAATTAAAGCTATTGAATCTGTAATTCATTACTAACTTTGAGAAGTCCCCTCTGACTTAATTGTTTCTGAAATCATGAAAAATAGTTACATCTAAAAAAAGTGTCCAAAAACAAAGCACACTTGCTGTTCACTTTACAGTATATGTTGGCATGTGTGGTTAGCCTGCTCCTTGTTACTGACATTATTATTATTATTGCTGTTGATGCTGGTGTTTCCCTGAGGTTTGTACTGTTCTTATAATGCTATGTTTGTTTTGTTGATGTTGTCATTGTTGGTACTGTTGTGATTCGAATCATCCAGATCATTTAGGGCTATTTAACTGGAATCGTCTAAATCATTTAGGACTATTTAACTGGAATCATCCAGATTATTAAAGACTATTTAACTGAGATCATCCAAATCATTAAAGACTATTTAACTGAGATCATCCAAATCATTAAGGACTATTAACTGGGATCATCCAAATCATTAAAGGCTATTGACTGGGATCATCCAAATCATTAAAGGCTATTAACTGGGATCAGCCAGATCATTAAAGGTTATGCACTGGAATCATCCAAATCATTAAAAACTGTTGACTGGGATCAGCCAAATCATTAAAGACTGTTGACTGGGATCATCAAAATCATTAGACTGTTCACTGGGATCATCCAAATCAATAAAGACTATTGACTGGGATCATCTAAATCATTATATGGTATTAACTGGGATCATCCAAATCATTAAAAGCTATTAACCATGATCATCCAAATCATTAAAAAGTATTTAACTTGGATTATTTTACATTGGTGTGGTATAATAACTTTATGCAATATGATGTTTACTCAGTCAAAACTTGAAAACTTGTTTACATTTGATAGTACTTATTAAAAAGAATGAATGCAAATAACAGCAACATTTTCAAGATGATAATGATCATTAAACAAATTGTATGTTAATTGTTTCTAAATAATTATGAAAAGATTACATTTATTTCCTGACAAAACACGTGGATATAACCTTGTAAATGACAAGGCCATTTGTTCTCTCTGTCACACTTGTTCTCTCTGTCACACTTGTTCTCTCTGTCACACTTGAACATAGGAATGTAACCATACAATTGTAATAATGAATGACTTATTCAATGAAACTCCAACAAGATAATCGAATCATTACTGATGACGATAAGCTAATTTCTGCATTTATGAGAGGGGCCACTATTGTTCGAGAGGTCAAAGTTGTCTTAATTACCGATCGTTTCGATCTTACACCTCTCCGACCAAGTAATTTTTATGTGCACCTCTAATGTGGATATATGAGGAACATGATTCTAGCATCCATTGGATCGAAGGTTAATACCGGATTTAACTCAGGACTTATCTCGTTCCCTTATACAAGCCGCCATATGATATGTATATTTTCTTGAGATTATTAATGTCTCTAACCCCATGCGAACTATAACAATATCTTTAACATTGGACACAGTAACCGATGTCTATTGAAAGCATCTGATGATTTACCCGTATTTGGGTATTTATAGATTGAACAGCATCTCATTTTTAGAAGGTATGAGAGGTAACTCTTTCAAGATATTATTTAAATTACATATACCAACTTATCTTTCCATGAATTTATAAACATTTATATATCGGGCACATGCTTTATATATTCGAGGTCCGGAGAACTTGGGTTATCCTATCAATTGACAATGCCCAATTCACATTTCACCTTTAACTTTGCAGCATATAAATTCATGCCATCATCCATTTCGCAATTATATTTTCATCTATATTTCAATATCTAATTTTCTAAGGATTAATTTTTCAAAATGTTAGCATAATTTTATTAAAACGAATCATACAAAGTAAGACATTAACTCCAATACCATACCACATCAGCTAAACTTTCATTAGAAAGGTTTTCATAAGCAAGTTTGTAAATGTTTCAATCAATGATAACGTTTACTGTTTTGTAAGTTGTACATTTATGGCACTTAGTGTATTTCTACCAGTTGCAATCAGTGCATTTTTAGATACTAATCATGAAAATATAGAAGGGAAGTTTGAATAAACGTAAGAGAAAGATAGAAGGAAACATCAAAAAGGTGAATTTTTAAATATTGAAAACATTACACTCTGTTCTCGATGTTTACGAAGAATATGGAGTTTTCTTGCTCATGTAAAGAAGTAGATGGTAATGTCATTCATAAGAATCTGTATAGTCTTTCAGGAATGTTCTAGATAGTTCTTTCTTTCATTAACCTTATTTCTAGTTGAGAGTGTTACGTTCAGTGCATAAATCTTCTATGTTGTTGCTTGTTTATGTCATAAAGCTTAGAAGATCCTAATTCAAAGCTAATCATATAACAGGGATGGAAATTTGCGTTCGAGTTTCTTTTGCGACATACTGGCGTAGTCTTTAAGTGCTCAATTGCTCATTTAGTTCATTCAGATTTGTTATTCTATTACGTTCATATGCATGCCTTCTTGGTGGCTTTCTCAACGTCTTAAAGGTGATCCAGATTTTCTAATATTAAACTCGCAACGTCAATGACATTGTTATCATACGTTTTCTTCGCAATCGTTTAAAAGTGTTTTGAAGTTGAAATATCGGGGACAAAATTTGATTGCGAATCAACAATTATGTATATATATATATATATATATATATATATATATATATATATATATATATATATATATAAAGGTTCCTTGTTTCCAATCTACAGTGCTGAGGTCATCAATGCAAAATATTCTGAAGTCTGGCTGCGATCCGTGTAGCAGAGGCATTTTAGGCGGATGTCGAATGGGACCAAATTTCCTGCCTATGTGCCAAAGGACATAGGAGTAAAGGTGAAGGAAAGGGATGTCAATTATTTTGTGACGTTGCAAAAAAAAATGTTGACTGTGATATATGAGGTGCAACTAAATGGAGCAATCTAAGTGAACATTCAGGACGGCTATACCCCTGAATACACACATACAATCTGATAAATGACAAATATTGCAAAATACATACCGATGCAATAATTGCATCGAATATCAAGTGCGAAGAATGTGGATATGGGGATAATGAGAGAGAAGAAGAAGACCTTTCATTTATTAACCAAATTCATTTACCACCAAACCGGCGCACACACACAGGTTCTAACGGAATGCTTATTTGATCATCATTTCGGCCATTGTCCGCCACCACTCGCCATTTAATCCATATCATTGTAATACTGAAGGACTTAATCAATGAGATACCAACCAGATAATCGAATCATTGCTGATGACGATAAGCTCGATTCTGTTTTGATGAGGGGGGCCACGGGTGTTCGAGTGGTCAAAGTTTTCGACATTAGCCATCGGTGTGATCTTACATATCTCTTCTTAAGTTATATTTGTGTGCTCCTCTAATGTGGACATATGAGGAACATAATTCTAGCATCCATTGCACCGATAGTTAATAGCGGAGTTCACTCTGGTCTTATCTCGTTCCCTTATACAGGCCGCCATATGTTATGTATATTTTCTTGCACTTATTAATGTCACTAACCCCATGCGAACAACAACAATATCTTTAAATTGGACACAGTGACTGATGTCTATTAAAAGCATCTGATGATTTTCCCGTATTTGGGTATTTATAGATTTAACAGCGTCTCATTTTTAGAAGGTATGAGAGGTAACTCTTTCAAGATATTATTTAAATTACGTATACCAACTTATTTTTCCATCTATTTATAAACATTCATATATCGGGCACATGCATTATATATTAGAGGTCCGGAGAACTTGGGTTATCCTATCAATTGACAATGCCCAATTCAAATTTGACCTTTAATTTTGCAGCATATAAATTCATGCCATCGTTCACTTCGCAATTATATTTTCATCTATATTTCAATATCTAATGTTCTCAGGATTATGTTTTCAAATGTTAGCATAATTTTATTAAAACGAATCATATAAAGTAAGACATTAACTTCAATACCATACCACATCAGCTAAACTTTCATTAGAAAGGTTTTCATAAGCAAGTTTGTAAATGTTTCAATCAATGATAACGTTTACTGTTTTGTAAGTTGTACATTTATGGCACTTAGCGTGTTTCTACCAGATGCAATCAGTGCATTTTTAGATACTAATCATGAAAATATAGAAGGGAAGTTTGAATAAACGTAAGAGAAAGATAGAAGGAAACATCAAAAAGGTGAATTTTTAAATATTGAAAACATTATACTCTGTTCTCGACGTTTACGAAGAATATGGAGTTTTCTTGCTCATGTAAAGCAGTAGATGGTAATGTCATTCATAAGAATCTGTATAGTCTTTCAGGAATGTTCTAGATAGTTCTTTCTTTCATTAACCTTATTTCTAGTTGAGAGTGTTACGTTCAGTGCATAAATCTTCTATGTTGTTGCTTGTTTATGTCAGAAAGCTTAGAAGATCCTAATTCAAAGCTGATCATATAACAGGGATGGCGTTTGCGTTCGTGGTTCTTTTGCGACATACTGGCGTAGTCTTTAATTGCTCCATTGCTCATTTAGTTCATTCAGATTTGTTATTCTATTACGTTTATATGCATGCCTTCTTGGTGGCTTTCTCAACGTCTTAAAGGTGATCCAGATTTTCTAATATTAAACTCGCAACGTCAATGACATTGTTATCATACGTTTTCTTCACAATCGTTTAAAAGTGTTTAGAAGTTGAAATATCGGGGACAAAATTTGACTGCGAATCAACAATTATGTATATATATATATATATATATATATATATATATATATATATATATATATATATATATATATATATATAAAGGTTCCTTGTTTCCAATCTACAGTGCTGAGGTCATCAATGCAAAATATTCTGAAGTCTGGCTACGATCCGTGTAGCAGAGGCATTTTAGGCGGATGTCGAATGGGACCAAATTTCCTACCTATGTGCCAAAGGACATAGGAGTAAAGGTGAAGGAAAGGGATGTCAATTATTCTGTGACGTTGCAAAAAAAAAATGTTGACTGTGATATATGAGGTGCAACTAAATGGAGCAATCTAAGTGAACATTCAGGACGGCTATACCCCTGAATACACACATACAATCTGATAAATGACAAATATTGCAAAATACATACCGATACAATAATTGCATCGGATATCAAGTGCGAAGAATGTGGATATGGGGATAATGAGAGAGAAGAAGAAGACCTTTCATTTATTAACCAAATTCATTTACCACCAAACCGGCGCACAGACACAGGTTCTAACGGAATGCTTATTTGATCATCATTTCGGCCATTGTCCGCCACCACTCGCCATTTAATCCATATCATTGTAATACTGAAGGACTTAATCAATAAGATACCAACCGGAGAATCGAATCATTGCTGATGACGATAAGCTCGATTCTGTTTTGATGAGGGGGGCCACGGGTGTTCGAGTGGTCAAAGTTTTCGACATTAGCTATCGGTGTCATCTTACATATCTCTTCTTAAGTTATATTTGTGTCCTCCTCTAATGTGGATATATGAGCAGCAGGGAGGGCGAATCGGACATTTTGTCCAAACGTCATTTGGTTTAATTAATACTTTCTGCACTCAGCGGATCCGGTGTCGTCAGCGCCCTGTAAAAAAAAAAACGACGTCGTCGTCGGGGGATCGTCCAATCGTCATTTGGTTTAATTAATACCTTCTGCGCGACGATCCTAGCGTCGTCAGCGTCCGGTAAAAAAGCGCGACGACCGCGTCGATGTCATCGCCCTCCCTGCTGCTATGATCTTACAAACAGAGTGATCACTAACTCCTCCTCCTGTAGATCAATTAGGTTATTTGACTGATCGGTAAGTTTAAAATTAATTCTCGTTAAAAACCGATTATGGCATCGCATATAGACCGGATTAATCGGACTCTCAACGATTAAAAATCCCGGAGGGGCTGTTGGTGAAAATGAATAAAGGATATACCCCTGTTGAGCTTGATTTGATTGCTTGGTATCCACCTGGTAACTCCCTTCGATAACATCACACACTAGATTGATTGCTGTCACCGATGCGATATTTACGTTGTACGGGGCAATATGCCTACCATCATCTCCGTTATCGTGTCTGAGGATATAAGTTGATGGACTGAGAAAATCATTAAGAGACTTTCTTAGTTCTGGCGCGTTGTATCCTGGAAACCTGAAATCGGGTAAATCGGCTTCTGCGATATTATACTCGGTTAGGAATTTTTGTTTATTATCATCGCTGCTATCGGATATTGTTTTAACGATTCGTTCATTGATATATTCCATGTCTGATATAAGTTGATTTAACACCTCAACGTGTTTTCGTGCTTTTGTTTTCCGTAGCTGTTCTAGTTGTGATTGGTAAATATAATTAATCTCGATAAAAAATTTATTGATATCATTTAAACTAACTGTGGCCGCGGCGAACAATTTAGGAGTTTCTTTATACGGAAAATACCATTGCATGGTATTCCTGTCTTGAAATATAAACCTACTGGGTAATAACGCGCTTTTTATAATAGACAAATCAATTCGATAATTGGGATTAATCTCATGATACGATTGCTCGTCCGCGTGGATTTCATGAGGTGGATTCTTAGGCCATCCTAGTATGGTTCTTATTGAACTGTTATAGATATCAACCATATACCCCGGTGTGCTTATTTCAATCGTCGACGATAACGTCGGTTCATGAACCGTAATAGCGATTTTTGATTCTTTTCCTGTGATCGATTTTATCCTGCGCTGAAATTCTTCATTGATTTGTTCTATTTGGTATGACCCAGTTGGTATTGTAACCTCCTTCCAGTCTGGGGTTCCATCGGGTTTATTTGTCCATGCAAAAACCAGCGAGTTATTAGGTTGTTGTACGTTAAATGCGTCCGTTCGGATATTAGGCCAACTGTGATATATTCGCAATTTTGCCAGCGCTATTTCCTTCACTGGAACCGGTGATGGAAAGTTCACACTGAATTCGGGTTTTGTTGATGTCACTGATATCATACTTGTTTGTACCGGAGTGGTGTTTTCCGCGATCCGCTGAAGTAATTGAAACCCTTCGGGGTTCAGCGACATTATTATTATTCGTTGTTTTTAGTGTCTAATTTCAACAACCAGAGCCCATTGAAGTGGTTCCGGCTTCCAGTTGAAAATCCTCGATTTTTGACATCGCGGAGCTATACAACTGGACCATCGTGGAGAATTCAACATCGGATATGAACAAATTATCAATCGACAACGAGATCAACCCGGATAATTTCGAGTACGCGTCGGATACTATTTGATGTTTTACTGTATACTCGTCGAGTTTTTTCTGAAAACACGATGATATCTTCCTAGTGATTGCGTTGGCGACTCCAGCAATTGTTGTTATCGCGGAGATAGCGATTGGAACAGCGATCCGGGCTATCGTGGTCACCGTGGATAAAATAACACCGGTACCGGCTACTATACCTGACACCGAGTACACGACCGCGTCGATGGCGGTTATTTTTCGGCGCTATTTTTTTATTTTTGCGCGGTATTGTTCGGAAAGCGTTTTCAAGTTCGCGGAGAATTCTTTTGCGGTATCGAATCGATATTGATGTGACGTCGGTGATACCTCTGATTCAATTACCCTGGTGGTCATTTTTATTTTAAAAGAGCTAGTGTTTTTAATTACTTAGATTCGCTACAAATTCCACATACCTAGTGATGTTTGCCCCGGCTAAATTTCTATCAACGGCATGAATTGTAAACTGTTCAGTTGCGTTCTTGTCTATAATTGTTGATATTGTATTGTTAAACCCGGATGAACTCGACGATAATATATTAAACTGCATCATTGAAACCAGTGTCAATCGATAAATGCCCTTAACAGTTGCGGTAATATTTACTGTATTCTGTGTAGGAGTCCAATTGAATGATCCATGCCGAATTGTGTATACTATGTTGATGATGTTCTCATGAGGGGTTTTTATTTTTTCGAATTGCTCTGCTACTCTCGGTAGTCCGTCTTTAATCGCTTCAACATCAGTTTTGATTGTTTCTATTCTCCGCAAATTCGCGTCTATATTATTCTTGTTCGCTGCAACATCAGTTTTGATTGTTTCTATTTTCCCTGTATTCTCGGTCATACTTTTTTTGTTCGCTGCAACATCAAGTTTGATTGTTCCTATTTCATATGTATGCACGTCTATGCCTTTTTTGTTCGCTGCAACATCAGTTTTGATTATTCCTATTCCCCGCCAATACGCGTCTACATTTTTTTTTGTTCGCTTCAATATCAGTTTTGATTGTTCCTATTTCCTGTGTATGCGCGTCTACACCCTTTTTGTTCGCTTCAACATCAGCTCTGATTGTTATTATGTCCTGTGTATGCGCGTCTACATTATTTATGATCGTTGCAACATTAGTTTTGATTGTTTCTATTTTCCGTCCATGCCAGTCTACATTATTTATGATCGTTGCAACATTAGCGCCGATTATTTCTATTTCCCGTTCATGCACGTCTACATTCCCTTTGCTCGTTGCAACATTAGTTTTGATTGTTTCTATTTCCTGTCTATACGCAGTGATATCATTTATAGTTGTTGTGATTTCATCCAGCTTGGTATTTTTTTTACCAAAGAATTTATCAAAGTTGTCATCGATCCTGTTAACATTTTTTCGTAACGTGTAAAATTGGCCCGACAGCGTTGTAAACTCCGAAATAGTATTTTTTATTGTTGCAAGATTCGGTTCGGTTACCGTCGGGGTCCCAAAAACACTAGCGGTAGTGAGTTGTATATCGGTGACAGATTTTTTCACCTCGGTGACAGATTTATTCACCCGCGTGTCAAGTTCGGTCACCGATCTATCTAACCTTATAAAACCGTCTTGGACTAATGTTACCCTATCCGTCACCGTCGACAGATGTTCACCCGGTTTGAGTCGTCCGTCGCTGGTATACAGCGCGATAGCGTTCTCGGCGGCATCACGCTGTCGTGTTAAAACGTCATCCAGGGACACATTACTGGATTTCAATTTACCCTGGCGGTCTTGAAATACAACTATTTCACCTGGGTCAACACTTGTTAAATTCAACGTATCAGCGATTTCATCCTCAATTAGTATTTTTATGTCATCGGTGGCGGGCGTTTTCGTGGACTTTTTCAGCGTCGAAACCGGTCGTCCCCAAATATCAATCATCGTTATTGTAAAAAAAACAGCGTTTCTAATTAACCCGCCGGGCCTCTACGACCCCACTAGTGTATTCGTTTACAACCACATGAGGTGGTTTTCGCGATGATGAAATCGCCGCGAGTACGTTATATACCTCACGGCCACATATCGGTGGGTCACTTAATCGCTGTGTTGGCAGAGTGGAATAAAAAACCCGGGCTGAACACGCCCGGATATACCGCATGAACTCTTTCTAACCCGTATGAATCAAAATAGACGATCGCACGCGGATCAATCGCGTACGCAACCCAATGAGTTCCCGCTCCGGAGGGCCCATCGAGGTTAATTATGCCGGTTTCAATATTCCTTGGTGCCGCCGGTAATTGATCCCTCATAAAAACACCTCTGAAGTTTTTATCGCTAACGCGTCGGCGGCGTATATTAAATCAAAATTAGACATAGGAGTCATTAAACGGTTCCCGGTAGTCTTAGACCCTTTCCCGAGTACCATGAATACGAGGTTCCCGGTAGTCTTAGACCCTTTCCGGCTACGGATCGTTTTTTTTATAGCCTTTCCCGGTTGCCTTCTTCAATGCCATTCCCGCCGCGGTACCAACGGCTCCTAACGCCGCCGCCTTAGCCACCGCTGGTGCGGCCGCGGCAATCAACGCTGGAATCGCAGCTAACAGCGGAAATATCCCACCGGTCTTTTCCATGTTTTTAATCGCTGCGGCCGAAAAATCTATTTGAACACCCTTTTTATTCTTCATCGCATTATTGAAATGTTTTATTTGACGCGCCGTCAACGATATCTTATGATTACCACCTGCCATCTGTGACGGCTTCAGCGTTATTGTGGTTCCGCATTGTTTAGCCGACTTTGATCGTAATTTCTTGACTTGACCATCGGTCAACTCTACACTGACAACACTATACGACATTTTATTGTAAACGCGTTTGTGTTTTCAATTACATGTTTTCTACTGGCGCATCAACGATTCTCATTCGTCCACCAACACCTTCTAGCAGCATTGATTTATCGCTGAGAATGACAGCAACCGCTCTATAATTAACACCACCCGGGGCTATACGAGCTCTAAAGTGTATATCAACGACGGATTGTCTCGTTAAATCAAGATGTTCCAACGAAAAGTAATAAATCGGATACAGGTTTTTAAAATCAAATTGTGATATTTGCAAACCAGTGTCGACGTTTTGATCACGACCCATATATGACAGCAATCGATGGTACACACGTGCGATATGGTTGTCGCCGTAATTAAGCTGTATATCCTCGGATGGTTCCTGTTGTCCGTTTATTCTCAGCGAAACATCCCTGACTCCTAATTGATCAAATATCATATGGCTGCTTTCTTGACTGCCCAATCGTTCCCTATTCTGTATCGCTATGAATATATGACGCGGGGCTGAAACACCCTGTTTTGATGCCAGGTGCCATGTAAACGTATCGGCGACGTTATCCTCTTTAGCATCAGTTGTTACCGCTAGCCAACTCAACAACGATTTTCCTTCCTGTTCCATAAATGCTAACAATCGTGCTTCCGTGGTAACTGATGGAGTCAGCACCGGCATCCACAATGCCATTTTAGTTAAAATGACTTTACCGGCAGCGACGCCAGCAGCACGCCATATTGCATTGTTATCATCGCCCCTTCGCGTCAGCGCGATTGTATGCTTAGCCCCATAGATGACTTTTCTAACATTTCTGCAGAATCCAAATATGTGATGGAGTGGAATCGCGCATGAAAACTGTCGGCGTGGTCTTTGCAACATTCCTACTCGTGTTGCGAATCCTAGATTGTAATTATCGTTAAGACTTTTTATAATATTGAAATTAGCGCCTGGTTTTGCTCTGCGGTCTGGGTTATTTGCTTCAGCCTGGTCAACTGCGGTATCTCTTTCCACCAGCACGTTGACGTACTGAAGATGATCAGCGTTATTAGTGGAATCCTTCGCAAACATTATAGATGGGCCCGCCGATCTTGTATAATCATCCGAGTATCTCGCTAACCCAATTATCGTTGTTGCAACATCAACCTCGCGTTCTATTGATTCAATTTCTCGCCCGTCAATAAGATATCTGGCACTCTCAAATAACGCCATGATACCGTTGTTGACAAAACCAACTCGAACACGATCGTCATCTGCGTACGGTGCATTATCGGCAGCATTTGTCACGAGTTCTCCCTCGATTTCGATAAACGCTTCACACGGCAAAAAATATTTACTGGTATCTTGGACTTGAAGTTCAATTCGCGATCGTAGGTCAGGTTGCGCTGCATAATAAGAATAATATTGATAATCACGGACAGAATCATCCCTGCGCACTGGGGCGTCCATATCAAACGCGGAGTCAGCGGTTCGCGCAAACATTTCTATTATTATTCATGTCGGTGTTTTCAATTGCTATTTTTTCGTCGTAGACCACTTCCCGCTATCGCATTCATGAGCGCGTTGGTTGCCGCATCGGCGGATGACTGAGCCGCCAACGACGGAGTCGTCATCAATGACTGAGCCGCCAACGACTCTAGTTTTTCTTCCACGGCGTTATTTATTACTTTACTGACATTTGCAGGCATCACTGTCGTTGATGGCATCACCGGTGGTTTCTGTTTTTTTCTTCTCACCAACGACATTAGTTTGTCCTTTGCTGCAGAAAACGCCTTTCCGGCAACATCTCCAATAGCACTAATACCCCTATCACGAATAACATCAATAGCCATCATTCCTAATTGTTTGGCTAACGGCGCCACTTTTGGAGCCATTCTTGTAAATAACCCCGCAATGGTATTACCGAGACCATCTCCATAGTATGCGCGGTAAACAGGCAATCGCGAGTTTACCACGTAGACGAGTACTGGTTTATCGTGGTTGTAGTGTATGATCATCTTTATTATAAAAACACCAGTTTTCCAATTAGTGATTGACCCCCCCCCTTCCCACCGCCGCGTTGAAAAACCGGAATAAATTTTGTCAAAATTTCCTTGGGTTTTTGCCCTCGATAAAAATCCGGTTTTTTTCTGGTTTTTTCTTGATTTTTAGTCATTTTTGATCGTTTTTTGTTGCCTATAGTCGTTTTTTTTCGATTTTTCAGCAAAAACATCGATTTTCTCTAAATGATTTTCTGGGGTTTTCACCCGTAAAAACCGACCAAAAACGACAAAAAACGACCAAAAACGACAAAAAAAAACGACCAAAAACGACCAAAAACGACCAAAAATTAACAAAAATTAACAAAAATTAACAAAAACGACAATTTTATAATTTTTTTAATCATCCACTAACTCGTCTATGAGCGTTCGATATGCATTAATGTCCATTATACCGCCCGTAAATAACCGCTTGCAAATATCAGCGGCCTCATTGATTATTTCCGGAGAGTTATTTCCGGCTCGTTTTCCTCCGATTAGTACCTCTAGCCGTGATATATCACTGAGAACACTATTAGGACAGGTAACGCCGTAGGATTCTTTACCAACAGAGTATCCTTTTCCTTTTTTTAGTTTTACCCCTTTTTCAACTTCCTTGTGGAATGCGTCGTAATCGGGATCACCACGATGTGGTAATGCATTTTCATGTTTACTCGCTAAATACACTATTCTTGTCCAATCCTTTAACGTCTTTATATTTTTCTCGTAACCGCTATTGATATGCTCCTTATCTCGTATGCTCTTAGCAAAATTAGAGGCAGTAAAATCAACTAATTCTTCCCTGCTGCTGAAGCCTCTAATTTGATCTATTGTGCTCTTCTTGAGTACATTACGGGGTATATTTCCCCCTTTCTCTTTTTCTTCCGGTATTTCTTCCGGTATTTCTTCCGGTATTTCTTCTTCTGGTTCTCTTGCGGTAGCACCTAGTTCTTCTTCGTCGGCCATTGTAACATAAGGTTCTTGTGGGTCCATTATAGCGAGTGGTGGTGGCCTCAAAGACCTCTTCGTTTGTTCGGTCTGAGCCGCTATCTTTTCAAGTACGCCAAGCAGTGACGCCTTTTTCTTTCTTTCTTCGTCGGGAATATCCCCGTATATCGCTGTTTTCACGTCTTTGGTTGCACTCGTTATCGGAGCAAAGAGTTGTTCGCTTCCAACAGTAAAATCGGTTTGTAGTTGCTGCCGCGTTTGAAGTTGTTCTCGGACCCTGTCTCGTAACGGTATGAACTTTTTAAGCGCCGCCAGCCGCTCTCTGGCTAGCCGAGTAGTAAGCGATTCGCCTACCATTATTGCAATTGCTCCGCAATTTCTAATTTCCCGCCGAGTGTACCATCGGGGGCTCCACGGAGTTTTCGTCTATAATCCTTCTAATGTTTTTGATCTTACTAGAAATCTCCCGGCGTCGTTCATAAACACGTCCGAGTTTTTTTCGTATTATTTCAACGGCAGTGAATAGTCCAATGAATGCATTTGCGTCATTGTGGTACAAGTTTTCATTAATCGTATGTTGTAATCGTTTTATAAAAAAGTATTCGCGGGCCAGGGTAAAACGCCCCCGTTTTGATTGCTCGTTAATAATCTCATAATCGGATAATATTTTTTCGCTGTCGAGACTATCAGATAATTCAATTCCTTGATTTTTTAATTTTGAAATCTCGGCTAATATATTATTGATGTCTTCGATATTCATTATTCTTATAAAACATCTTGTTTTTAAATATAAAAAATGAACTCTAGGCAGTGTGTTAACATTCGATAAAACCGTAGAATAATTCGTTTTCTTTCGGTGTAGCGTTCGCACTGTCATGGCGACTTCGTCAGCGCCATGGGCGCCGGTGACCTTGTCACTCGCTGATATTTGTGTACGAAAATCGAATTCTGTGTCCGGTCCTTTTTGAGATCGCTGTTTGATATACTCGTTCTGCTACTTTTCGTATTGAGGCGATACAAATGTCAAAATATTTTCCTGCCTCATTCATCGACTGAAATATTTTTTCCTCGTGAGTTGTTGTATCAAATGACTTTACGGGTTTTGCTTTCTTTGAGTATTTACCAGTTTCGCCTTTTTTGGTATTTTGACTTTGCGAGATAGCTTGCAAGTTTATAAGAGAGTTATCAGTCTTATCATTATTAATATGATCAATCACAAGCCCATTCTCGATTAATCCGTTGAATATTTCAAATACCACCCTATGAACATAATACTTCTTCTTTCCGGCACCAAACATCAAATACCCCTGATTATTTACGGTACCAACCGGTTTCTTCAGTCTGCGGTTTCTAACAACGCCGTCGCGAGATGCCTCGTAATTAACGAGCACAGGGTGAGGTCTGAACTCCTGGTCCATTTGTATAATAATACTACTTGACTAATTCATTATTTGGTTTAATTATAAACCTTTCAACGTAGTCTTGGGGGGTTTTAATGACGAAGTCAGCGGTGGGGTCAATGACGGCGTTTTTTATTCGTTTGTCATAATAGCGTTTTAACTCTCTGTATCGCTTTCCGCCACAATTAATACACAACTGCGATTTTCCTCTTACACCGACGTGGCAAACCAAGCACGGGAGGGGGCCAAGAGAACCATTACGAACGCTTTGTAAATGATACCCGCAGAATTCACCTCTACATGATTTATTGCACGGGGTTGTCGACCCAATCATCAACCATTTGCATTTATTCATTATACTATATTCTTTCATTTAAATACTTGTTTTAATTATATGGATGAGTTCGAGAGATTAGCAGCAATTAAGCCCTGGAAAAATATTAAGTTCAATCTCGATAGAGTCCTCAAGGACGCACCAAAAGCGTTAATAAACGATAGAACCCTGTTGAGTAAAATACGCGATTGTATCAATGAATTTAAGCGTGATGGTGCATCTCATAGTTGGTCAACATTTCAATTGATGGCGTTGTTGATGCTACCATGAACGACAACCGCGCAGCAACGATAATATCACAACTTGACGGTAAAAAGTATTTCTTCAGAGTAAAATTTATTGTCCGGGTGGAATCAGGTAATTGGATCATACGTGATAAATTTGAACCAGTTCTCAGCGACAAGAAAACAGTCATTGTTAGCCGCGACTCCAAGCCGGGGTTGTTAACCGGAATTGACAGACCATACTATGAACGAGCGTATCCTGAAACAGCAGTTGTTTATGGAATATACCCGTTAAATAAGAAACCTGATATCGGAAAACTAGCGCCGATGAAACAGTCAACGGGGATAAATTGTGTAGCAGAACGAATAATAGAGCATTTTACAAATGCATGTCGAGGAAACAAATTGACTGATTGACGACGCAGCAAAATCAACAAGTGGGAGGAGACAGTGCGCGAGCGTGGAGCAACCATCAGCGACATAGCGAGATTAGAAACGTCGTTGAGATTTCCGATGACCGTTACAACGATAACCGGTGAAGTATTACACGAATCAAAGTACAAATCAAAGGGAGCCCCAATCAAAATTATTGATCATAACGAACACGCGTGGACGCCCGCGATCACAGTGTTTCCACGGGATAGAACAGTAAAGTATATCCCGGGGGAATTTATACAAGATGGTTTTCTCGCGGAGAGGAAACTATTTGATGCTATTGCTTGTTTGTGTAAAAACGACCCTGTGTCAGTGTGGTTACTTCGCAGCGCTGAAAACGATGCGGATACTTTTGATCAGTTTGTAAGACCAAACGGTGAATTATACCGCACTGAAGCGTTTCACAACAAGATGAAAAAAACCGCCATGGAATTTGAAGAGCATGATAAACAACTGCTAACAAATTGTTTCACGATTCCATCGGTTGCGGCTCATGTTGCAGCAAGGAAAAATGCGTGGAGTCCAACACGCAAGGAATTTCTACCGGATGTACAATCCAGTTGTTTGGAATACTATCACGGTGGACTATGGAACACTGAATACAACCGCGACGCTATGATTTCCGTTGATATGGTTGCCTGTTATCCAGCGAGTTTTCTCGGGTATGGATCCGCCGCTGAGTATTTCAAACGATTTGGACACCCCAGACATGAAATGACCCGTGTTGCTATTAATGGACCACTGCCTGATTCTGATTTAACCGGATTCGCTCGCATAGTATCATTTGAGTTCGCGGCAGGACTTCATCGCTGTTGCTATATTTGGATCGGTAGGCACATGTCTGAAAAAAAGTGGTTGCCAATAGCGCTGCTACGGTATATGATTGATTGTAAAATGCTAATTTCGTTGATTGTCAGTGACGCGATTATATCATACCGAGCGCAGACTGAAGTCTGGTTACCAGAACCGGAGCGTCTAGATAGCATAATTGACGAGTCCAGAAAACACATTGATGCCGACGAGGAATATATCATCGAATGGTCCAGGAGGATATTCAACCAACGAAACATAGAGGCAAAAGATCTCGGTAGAAGAATAATCGGTAAGTTTACACAAGGTGGAAAAAACTGCGACTACAAACGATATTGCTCGCGGCTGATTATAGATGACGCAGAATATGATTTCGTAATCAAGGACGCAGTGGCGAAAAATAGATACGTGAACTGCGAAACAGCTTTCTTGTCCAATGGAACAAGGTTGGGTACAGTTGTTACCTACAGCGATGGAGACAGCCCAGCATACCCGCATTTGAGGGCGTCTATGCTGGGTTATGCTTGCATAAATTTATTCTCGATGATAAATAAATTTCCCGATACCGCGGTTAGAGTAGCCGTTGATTCGTTTTATGTTGACGTAAAGTACAAGGAAAACGTAGCCGAGTTTACTAGTCCGGACGAGAGTTGGGGTACATGGAGAATTAAAAATGAAATACGACGCGATTATTCCCCGTCAGCAGATGTCACCGTTGAAAACAATTACCTACGCGGTGATAAATTGTCAGAATGGTCTAATGCACCACCGTGTTCTGATCCAATTTGTAGACATAAAACAGTTTATTTAAGCGGCTGTGGCGGGTCGGGAAAAACGACTCGGGCAATTGAATTATTTCGAACGCGGGCAAGTATAATCGTGCTTACACCGACCCATAGACTAGCGCGAGAGATAAAACAACGAAATGTTGACGCCGTTACTTATCACAGCTTTTTTCGATACAGCGGTGGTGAGTGGACTCCTGATCGAATGGGTGAAAAATTTATTCCTGAGGTTATCATCTGGGATGAGATATGTACTGTTTCGTTAGATGTTTTACAAATGTTTCTTGATTGGTTGCTGCTCGCGAATACAGCGGTAATCATGTGTGGGGATCATGGCCAACCACCACCATTTGTCGGCGAGGGTCCACATGATTGGTTAAAGGGTTTTGTGGACTATTATGAAGAAACCGATACTGATTACCGAGCACTTGATGAACAATTGCGCGAGGTTAAAAAATTAATCAGATTACAGCCGGATAGAATTCAGTGTGAAATAATCCGCGAGGTGATTCCGGAAACGCCGTTAAATGAATTCTGGGAAACATGGAGACCAAACGATTTGATTGTAGCGAGTAGAAAGATAGTCAGAGACACACTTCAGCGGAAGTTGTTTACGTTGCATGAGGAAAAGTTTCCAACGCGTCCAGTGCCGTTATGTTATAGACCCGCGGATACACGGCGGCAGAACATTGAAGTTGAAATCCCGGCCCCGACAGCGTCAGGGACAAAAAAACAAATTCTCGTGCTGAATGATATCGTGCTCGTTGATATCAGCGTCGTCGAGGACGCGCTACGTGCTGATAAATCCCCGTGGACGCTAGGATACGCAACGACAATACATTCCTCGCAGGGATTGACTATCACGGATACAATTGTTTGGATAGTTGATAATCGCATCGAATGGTCGAATCTAGTCTATCTTGCAGTGTCCAGAGTACGGAGGATAAATCAGCTTCGAAGAATTGTTATTGACGGAGTCAGTGACGGAGTCACCGACAACGACATCATCGATGCAAGCGTCATTGATAGAAAACTCTCGGGTTACCGCCAACAGGATAAAAAAAAACAACGGCGTTTTGATATTGATGCCGAATTAATAATTGCGTTACGACAACAACAGAATAATCACTGCGCGAGTTGCAATTGTATAATGAGTTGGCGTTATTCGGATAAAGACGCCCGCCAATTTACCGTGGACAGGATCGATAGCAGTCTCGGTCATGTCAAAAACAATGTGAGGTTGACCTGTCTTGAGTGCAATAGACGCAACGGCGCTAGTTAAGACCACGCGGGGGTAATTGAGTATCGTCAGGTATCACTTGTAGTTGCTCGCGTGTAAACCCCCGCTGTGGGGCAGTTGGATCCAGTCTATAGATCGGTGGTCTACCAGTTGATCGTGTTATCGTTGATATGTTATGTGTGGTAACACTCCAGATAGGATCAGTAGCTCTTTTTTTACCGCCTTCAAGCTCTCCTGGTTCATATAGATATCTAACAGTGACATCGCCGAGAATCGGCTTGGAAACGCTATCTATTTTTGATCTTCCGGGTATATACTCGTATTTAATCGCGTCGCTGGGCTTCATGTTGATTGCTCGGGTGATCTCGTTATTTAACGCGGCAATTACGCCTGGCAACCTTTTGACCCATTCACGAGATCGTTTTTCTTGGATGAATTCCTTCGCGTATTGATATCCAAATAACCGTTCAGCAACAGTCCGATTGAATCGTTCAACAATTGCCTGATCACGATGTAGCGCAGTATGACCTCGTCGTACCGCGACGCTATGATGTTTAAGCGTTGATAAAACAGCGCCGCGAAATTCACTACCAGGATCAACTTGTAATAGATTTGGCCAGCGCAGAGGACCTCTTCGATAAATTCTTTCAAACGCAGCGGCTACTTCAGTTGCTGACTTTGTTTTTAACGGATCCGCTTGTTTGTATCGACTCGCAACATCAACTACGGTTAGCGCGTATTTGTAACCGTTGTCATGCGGCAGAAATAGTATATCAGCCTGATGAACTTCATTAGGTACGCTAACATCAAAGCGCAAGAAGTTGATTTGTTTAGGCGGTGGTAGATAGATTTGCCATATAGCCTGTTTGGATAACCAATTAGCCGCAACGGCCCTCGTTACTTTTGCAGCGCTTGCAAGCTTACCAATTGCGGCCTTCCCCTTCCAGTATCCTCTCGGAGAATAATAGATGGATTCCATGTTGTTATTATAAATGCTGGCGTTTTCAATTACCAGCGCGAGAAGCTCCGCTTCCAATCATTAATTTACCTTTCATGGCCGATTTTACCAACCATGAAGCCAATTTTTCTTTGAAGGATTTATCATGAATAGCATTTAACGCGTGAATTAATTTTACATCTGCGATATGACGCTGTTGCAGATCGCTACTTTTGTAGTAAGCAACATCATGAGCATGACACGACTTATCGATAGCGTTTATTGGATACTCACCGGGTTTGGGCTGATTTTGATCATCGAGTCTGATATCTAATCGTGTTCCGGGGCCACAGTAGTTATATCCTAGAAGGTGTTTTTCTCCTGGATACTTTGCCCACGGGGTTCCGGGGAGTTTTGATAACTTGGCTGCAATATCACCTCCTCGCTTTTTTTTAAAACATCTCCGGGTCTAATAGAAATAAATCTAAATTTCTTTGTACCGCATTGTACACACTTGCCAGTAAGCGCCGATCTGTTATTTCTTGTTGTAACGGTTGTCATATCATTTGTGCCAGTACGCACTCTACACTTTACACAATATAGATCCATAATTTATGTATAGAGACATGAATATAATTGACTTTGCAGCGACTAAAACAAGAGAACCAGTTAAACATGTTGCAGCGTTACCAAACTCGATCCGGATGATTATCATCGGACCATCTGGATCCGGCAAGACGCAATTGTTACTCAATTTAATAATGAGATGGATGAAATGGGATAAATTGTATTTAACCGCCCCTAGCGTAGATGATCAACGATGCTACAAGGTGTTGAAAGATTTCAACGAGAATGCATCAGCGATCGCTAAAAAAAATGTTATTGAGTTTATTACGGATATCAATGATGCACCGGGTATCGATGATATTGATGGCGACGTTAACAATCTAGTCGTGTACGATGATGTTATGTTAGACAATCAAAAAAACCCAGCTAGGATATTTTCCAGAGGCAGGCATAAAAACACTGACGTGATATATGTCACTCAACGACACACTCAGATTCCAAAAGTAATCAGAGACAACTGTAATATTCTTGCTGTATTCAACGGCGTTGATACACACACGCTACGAAATATTTGGCAGACATGGTGCGGAGGTGACATGGACTTTAATGTTTTTCGAAACTTTTTTAGTCATGCTCAGTCGACCCCACATGGATTTGTAACGATAAATTTACATGATCCTCGGACACGATATCGTATCGGACTTGACCAAATATTCGGTTAAATTGTAAGATCATTGTAACCCCTTAGCAGCAGGGAGGGCGATGACATCGACGCGGTCGTCGCGCTTTTTTACCGGACGCTGACGACGATAGGATCGTCGCGCAGAAGGTATTAATTAAACCAAATGACGATTGGACGATCCCCGGACGACAACGTCGTTTTTTTTTACCGGGCGCTGACGACACCGGATCGGCTGAGTGCAGAAAGTATTAATTAAACCAAATGAGGTTTGGACAAAATGTCCGATTCGCCCTCCCTGCTGCTATATGAGGAACATAATTCTAGCATCCATTGCACCGATGGTTAATAGCGGAGTTCACTCTGGTCTTATCTCGTTCCCTTATACAGGCCGCCATATGTTATGTATATTTTCTTGCACTTATTAATGTCACTAACCCCATGCTAACAACAACAATATCTTTCAATTGGACACAGTGACCAATGTCTATTAAAAGCATCTGATGATTTTCCCGTATTTGGGTATTTATAGATTTAACAGCGTCTCATTTTTAGAAGGTATGAGAGGTAACTCTTTCAAGATATTATTTAAATTACGTATACCAACTTATTTTTCCATCTATTTATAAACATTCATATATCGGGCACATGCATTATATATTCGAGGTCCGCAGAACTTGGGTTATCCTATCAACTGACAATGCCCAAATCACATTTGACCTTTAATTTTGCAGCATATAAATTCATGTCATCGTTCACTTCGCAATTATATTTTCATCTATATTTCAATATCTAATGTTCTCAGGATTATGTTTTCAAATGTTAGCATAATTTTATTAAAACGAATCAAATAAAGTAAGACATTAACTTCAATACCATACCACATCAGCTAAACTTTCATTAGAAACGTTTTCATAAGCAAGTTTGTAAATGTTTCAATCAATGATAACGTTTACTGTTTTGTAAGTTGTACATTTATGGCACTTAGTGTGTTTCTACCAGATGCAATCAGTGCATTTTTAGATACTAATCATGAAAATATAGAAGGGAAGTTTGAATAAACGTAAGAGAAAGATAGAAGGAAACATCAAAAAGGTGAATTTTTAAATATTGAAAACATTATACTCTGTTCTCGACGTTTACGAAGAATATGGAGTTTTCTTGCTCATGTAAAGCAGTAGATGGTAATGTCATTCATAAGAATCTGTATAGTCTTTCAGGAATGTTCTAGATAGTTCTTTCTTTCATTAACCTTATTTCTAGCTGAGAGTGTTACGTTCAGTGCATAAATCTTCTATGTTGTTGCTTGTTTATGTCATAAAGCTTAGAAGATCCTAATTCAAAGCTGATCATATAACAGGGATGCCGTTTGCGTTCGAGGTTCTTTTGCGACATACTGGCGTAGTCTTTAATTGCTCCATTGCTCATTTAGTTCATTCAGATTTGTTATTCTATTACGTTTATATGCATGCCTTCTTGGTGGCTTTCTCAACGTCTTAAAGGTGATCCAGATTTTCTAATATTAAACTCGCAACGTCAATGACATTGTTATCATACGTTTTCTTCGCAATCGTTTAAAAGTGTTTAGAAGTTGAAATATCGGGGACAAAATTTGACTGCGAATCAACAATTATGTATATATATATATATAAAGGTTCCTTGTTTCCAATCTACAGTGCTGAGGTCATCAATGCAAAATATTCTGAAGTCTGGCTGCGATCCGTGTAGCAGAGGCATTTTAGGCGGATGTCGAATGGGACCAAATTTCCTACCTATGTGCCAAAGGACATAGGAGTAAAGGTGAAGGAAAGGGATGTCAATTATTTTGTGACGTTGCAAAAAAAAATGTTGACTGTGATATATGAGGTGCAACTAAATGGAGCAATCTAAGTGAACATTCAGGACGGCTATACCCCTGAATACACACATACAATCTGATAAATGACAAATATTGCAAAATACATACCGATGCAATAATTGCATCGAATATCAAGTGCGAAGAATGTGGATATGGGGATGATGAGAGAGAAGAAGAAGACCTTTCATTTATTAACCAAATTCATTTACCACCACACCGGCGCACAGACACAGGTTCTAACGGAATGCTTATTTGATCATCATTTCGGCCATTGTCCGCCACCACTCGCCATTTAATCCATATCATTGTAATACTGAAGGACTTGATCAATGAGATACCAACCGGAGAATCGAATCATTTCTGATGACGATAAGCTCGATTCTGTTTTGATGAGGGGGGCCACGGGTGTTCGAGTGGTCAATGTTTTCGACATTAGCTATCGGTGTGATCTTACATATCTCTTCTTAAGTTATATTTGTGTGCTCCTCTAATGTGGACATATGAGGAACATAATTCTAGCATCCATTGCACCGATGGTTAATAGCGGAGTTCACTCTGGTCTTATCTCGTTCCCTTATACAGGCCGCCATATGTTATGTATATTTTCTTGCACTTATTAATGTCACTAACCCCATGCGAACAACAACAATATCTTTAAATTGGACACAGTGACTGATGTCTATTAAAAGCATCTGATGATTTTCCCGTATTTGGGTATTTATAGACTGAACGGCGTCTCATTTTTAGAAGGTATGAGAGGTAACTCTTTCAAGATATTATTTAAATTACGTATACCAACTTATTTTTCCATCTATTTATAAACATTCATATATCGGGCACATGAATTATATATTCGAGGTCCGCAGAACTTGGTTATCCTTTCAATTGACAATGCCCAATTCACATTTGACCTTTAATTTTGCAGCATATAAATTCATGCCATCGTTCATTTCGCAATTATATTTTCATCTATATTTCAATATCTAATGTTCTCAGGATTATGTTTTCAAATGTTAGCATAATTTTATTAAAACGAATCATATAAAGTAAGACATTAACTTCAATACCATACAACATCAGCTAATCTTTCATTAGAAAGGTTTTCATAAGCAAGTTTGTAAATGTTTCAATCAATGATAACGTTTACTGTTTTGTAAGTTGTACATTTATGGCACTTAGTGTGTTTCTACCAGTTGCAATCATGAAAATATAGAAGGGAAGTTTGAATAAACGTAAGAGAAAGATAGAAGGAAACATCAAAAAGGTGAATTTTTAAATATTGAAAACATTATACTCTGTTCTCGACGTTTACGAAGAATATGGAGTTTTCTTGCTCATGTAAAGCAGTAGATGGTAATGTCATTCATAAGAATCTGTATAGTCTTTCAGGAATGTTCTAGATAGTTCTTTCTTTCATTAACCTTATTTCTAGTTGAGAGTGTTACGTTCAGTGCATAAATCTTCTATGTTGTTGCTTGTTTATGTCATAAAGCTTAGAAGATCCTAATTCAAAGCTGATCATATAACAGGGATGGCGTTTGCGTTCGTGGTTCTTTTGCGACATACTGGCGTAGTCTTTAATTGCTCCATTGCTCATTTAGTTCATTCAGATTTGTTATTCTATTACGTTTATATGCATGCCTTCTTGGTGGCTTTCTCAACGTCTTAAAGGTGATCCAGATTTTTCTAATATTAAACTCGCAACGTCAATGACATTGTTATCATACGTTTTCTTCACAATCGTTTAAAAGTGTTTAGAAGTTGAAATATCGGGGACAAAATTTGACTGCGAATCAACAATTATGTATATATATATATATATATATATATATATATATATATATATATATATATATATATATATATATATATATATAAAAAGGTTCCTTGTTTCCAATCTACAGTGCTGAGGTCATCAATGCAAAATATTCTGAAGTCTGGCTACGATCCGTGTAGCAGAGGCATTTTAGGCGGATGTCGAATGGGACCAAATTTCCTGCCTATGTGCCAAAGGACATAGGAGTAAAGGTGAAGGAAAGGGATGTCAATTATTTTGTGACGTTGCAAAAAAAAATGTTGACTGTGATATATGAGGTGCAACTAAATGGAGCAATCTAAGTGAACATTCAGGACGGCTATACCCCTGAATACACACATACAATCTGATAAATGACAAATATTGCAAAATACATACCGATGCAATGATTGCATCGGATATCAAGTGCGAAGAATGTGGATATGGGGATAATGAGAGAGAAGAAGAAGACCTTTCATTTATTAACCAAATTCATTTACCACCAAACCGGCGCACACACACAGGTTCTAACGGAATGCTTATTTGATCATCATTTCGGCCATTGTCCGCCACCACTCGCCATTTAATCCATATCATTGTAATACTGAAGGACTTAATCAATGAGATACCAACCGGAGAATCGAATCATTGCTGATGACGATAAGCTCGATTCTGTTTTGATGAGGGGGGCCACGGGTGTTCGAGTGGTCAAAGTTTTCGACATTAGCTATCGGTGTCATCTTACATATCTCTTCTTAAGTTATATTTGTGTGCTCCTCTAATGTGGATATATGAGGAACATAATTCTAGCATCCATTGCACCGATGGTTAATAGCGGAGTTCACTCTGGTCTTATCTCGTTCCCTTATACAGGCCGCCATATGTTATGTATATTTTCTTGCACTTATTAATGTCACTAACACCATGCTAACAACAACAATATCTTTCAATTGGACACAGTGACCGATGTCTATTAAAAGCATCTGATGATTTTCCCGTATTTGGGTATTTATAGATTGAACAGCGTCTCATTTTTAGAAGGTATGAGAGGTAACTCTTTCAAGATATTATTTAAATTACGTATACCAACTTATTTTTCCATCTATTTATAAACATTCATATATCGGGCACATGCATTATATATTCGAGGTCCGCAGAACTTGGGTTATCCTATCAACTGACAATGCCCAAATCACATTTGACCTTTAATTTTGCAGCATATAAATTCATGTCATCGTTCACTTCGCAATTATATTTTCATCTATATTTCAATATCTAATGTTCTCAGGATTATGTTTTCAAATGTTAGCATAATTTTATTAAAACGAATCATATAAAGTAAGACATTAACTTCAATACCATACCACATCAGCTAAACTTTCATTAGAAAGGTTTTCATAAGCAAGTTTGTAAATGTTTCAATCAATGATAACGTTTACTGTTTTGTAAGTTGTACATTTATGGCACTTAGCGTGTTTCTACCAGATGCAATCAGTGCATTTTTAGATACTAATCATGACAATATAGAAGGGAAGTTTGAATAAACGTAAGAGAAAGATAGAAGGAAACATCAAAAAGGTGAATTTTTAAATATTGAAAACATTATACTCTGTTCTCGACGTTTACGAAGAATATGGAGTTTTCTTGCTCATGTAAAGCAGTAGATGGTAATGTCATTCATAAGAATCTGTATAGTCTTTCAGGAATGTTCTAGATAGTTCTTTCTTTCATTAACCTTATTTCTAGTTGAGAGTGTTACGTTCAGTGCATAAATCTTCTATGTTGTTGCTTGTTTATGCCAGAAAGCTTAGAAGATCCTAATTCAAAGCTGATCATATAACAGGGATGGCGTTTGCGTTCGAGGTTCTTTTGCGACATACTGGCGTAGTCTTTAATTGCTCCATTGCTCATTTAGTTCATTCAGATTTGTTATTCTATTACGTTTATATGCATGCCTTCTTGGTGGCTTTCTCAACGTCTTAAAGGTGATCCAGATTTTCTAATATTAAACTCGCAACGTCAATGACATTGTTATTATACGTTTTCTTCACAATCGTTTAAAAGTGTTTAGAAGTTGAAATATCGGGGACAAAATTTGACTGCGAATCAACAATTATGTATATATATATATATATATATATATATATATATATATATATATATATATATATATATATATATATATAAAGGTTCCTTGTTTCCAATCTACAGTGCTGAGGTCATCAATGCAAAATAT
Organism: Sinohyriopsis cumingii; assembly: GCA_028554795.2. Lineage (NCBI taxonomy): Eukaryota > Metazoa > Mollusca > Bivalvia > Unionida > Unionidae > Sinohyriopsis > Sinohyriopsis cumingii. The sequence goes on along the minus strand of CM068834.1, from coordinate 79,368,089 downwards.
TCTGAAGTCTGGCTACGATCCGTGTAGCAGAGGCATTTTAGGCGGATGTCGAATGGGACCAAATTTCCTGCCTATGTGCCAAAGGACATAGGAGTAAAGGTGAAGGAAAGGGATGTCAATTATTTTGTGACGTTGCAAAAAAAAATGTTGACTGTGATATATGAGGTGCAACTAAATGGAGCAATCTAAGTGAACATTCAGGACGGCTATACCCCTGAATACACACATACAATCTGATAAATGACAAATATTGCAAAATACATACCGATGCAATGATTGCATCGGATATCAGGTGCGAAGAATGTGGATATGGGGATAATGAGAGAGAAGAAGAAGACCTTTCATTTATTAACCAAATTCATTTACCACCAAACCGGCGCACAGACACAGGTTCTAACGGAACGCTTATTTGATCATCATTTCGGCCATTGTCCGCCACCACTCGCCATTTAATCCATATCATTGTAATACTGAAGGACTTAATCAATGAGATACCAACCGGAGAATCGAATCATTGCTGATGACGATAAGCTCGATTCTGTTTTGATGAGGGGGGCCACGGGTGTTCGAGTGGTCAAAGTTTTCGACATTAGCTATCGGTGTCATCTTACATATCTCTTCTTAAGTTATATTTGTGTGCTCCTCTAATGTGGATATATGAGGAACATAATTCTAGCATCCATTGCACCGATGGTTAATAGCGGAGTTCACTCTGGTCTAATCTCGTTCCCTTATACAGGCCGCCATATGTTATGTATATTTTCTTGCACTTATTAATGTCACTAACCCCATGCTAACAACAACAATATCTTTCAATTGGACACAGTGACCGATGTCTATTAAAAGCATCTGATGATTTTCCCGTATTTGGGTATTTATAGATTGAACAGCGTCTCATTTTTAGAAGGTATGAGAGGTAACTCTTTCAAGATATTATTTAAATTACGTATACCAACTTATTTTTCCATCTATTTATAAACATTCATATATCGGGCACATGCATTATATATTCGAGGTCCGCAGAACTTGGGTTATCCTATCAACTGACAATGCCCAAATCACATTTGACCTTTAATTTTGCAGCATATAAATTCATGTCATCGTTCACTTCGCAATTATATTTTCATCTATATTTCAATATCTAATGTTCTCAGGATTATGTTTTCAAATGTTAGCATAATTTTATTAAAACGAATCATATAAAGTAAGACATTAACTTCAATACCATACCACATCAGCTAAACTTTCATTAGAAAGGTTTTCATAAGCAAGTTTGTAAATGTTTCAATCAATGATAACGTTTACTGTTTTGTAAGTTGTACATTTATGGCACTTAGCGTGTTTCTACCAGATGCAATCAGTGCATTTTTAGATACTAATCATGACAATATAGAAGGGAAGTTTGAATAAACGTAAGAGAAAGATAGAAGGAAACATCAAAAAGGTGAATTTTTAAATATTGAAAACATTATACTCTGTTCTCGACGTTTACGAAGAATATGGAGTTTTCTTGCTCATGTAAAGCAGTAGATGGTAATGTCATTCATAAGAATCTGTATAGTCTTTCAGGAATGTTCTAGATAGTTCTTTCTTTCATTAACCTTATTTCTAGTTGAGAGTGTTACGTTCAGTGCATAAATCTTCTATGTTGTTGCTTGTTTATGTCAGAAAGCTTAGAAGATCCTAATTCAAAGCTGATCATATAACAGGGATGGCGTTTGCGTTCGTGGTTCTTTTGCGACATACTGGCGTAGTCTTTAATTGCTCCATTGCTCATTTAGTTCATTCAGATTTGTTATTCTATTACGTTTATATGCATGCCTTCTTGGTGGCTTTCTCAACGTCTTAAAGGTGATCCAGATTTTCTAATATTAAACTCGCAACGTCAATGACATTGTTATCATACGTTTTCTTCACAATCGTTTAAAAGTGTTTAGAAGTTGAAATATCGGGGACAAAATTTGACTGCGAATCAACAATTATGTATATATATATATATATATATATATATATATATATATATATATATATATATATATATATATATATATATATATATAAAGGTTCCTTGTTTCCAATCTACAGTGCTGAGGTCATCAATGCAAAATATTCTGAAGTCTGGCTACGATCCGTGTAGCAGAGGCATTTTAGGCGGATGTCGAATGGGACCAAATTTCCTGCCTATGTGCCAAAGGACATAGGAGTAAAGGTGAAGGAAAGGGATGTCAATTATTTTGTGACGTTGCAAAAAAAAATGTTGACTGTGATATATGAGGTGCAACAAAATGGAGCAATCTAAGTGAACATTCAGGACGGCTATATCCCTGAATACACACATACAATCTGATAAATGACAAATATTGCAAAATACATACCGATGCAATGATTGCATCGGATATCAAGTGCGAAGAATGTGGATATGGGGATAATGAGAGAGAAGAAGAAGACCTTTCATTTATTAACCAAATTCATTTACCACCAAACCGGCGCACAGACACAGGTTCTAACGGAATGCTTATTTGATCATCATTTCGGCCATTGTCCGCCACCACTCGCCATTTAATCCATATCATTGTAATACTGAAGGACTTAATCAATGAGATACCAACCGGAGAATCGAATCATTGCTGATGACGATAAGCTCGATTCTGTTTTGATGAGGGGGGCCACGGGTGTTCGAGTGGTCAAAGTTTTCGACATTAGCTATCGGTGTCATCTTACATATCTCTTCTTAAGTTATATTTGTGTGCTCCTCTAATGTGGATATATGAGGAACATAATTCTAGCATCCATTGCACCGATGGTTAATAGCGGAGTTCACTCTGGTCTTATCTCGTTCCCTTATACAGGCCGCCATATGTTATGTATATTTTCTTGCACTTTTTAATGTCACTAACCCCATGCTAACAACAACAATATCTTTCAATTGGACACAGTGACCGATGTCTATTAAAAGCATCTGATGATTTTCCCGTATTTGGGTATTTATAGATTGAACAGCGTCTCATTTTTAGAAGGTATGAGAGGTAACTCTTTCAAGATATTATTTAAATTACGTATACCAACTTATTTTTCCATCTATTTATAAACATTCATATATCGGGCACATGCATTATATATTCGAGGTCCGCAGAACTTGGGTTATCCTATCAACTGACAATGCCCAAATCACATTTGACCTTTAATTTTGCAGCATATAAATTCATGTCATCGTTCACTTCGCAATTATATTTTCATCTATATTTCAATATCTAATGTTCTCAGGATTATGTTTTCAAATGTTAGCATAATTTTATTAAAACGAATCATATAAAGTAAGACATTAACTTCAATACCATACCACATCAGCTAAACTTTCATTAGAAAGGTTTTCATAAGCAAGTTTGTAAATGTTTCAATCAATGATAACGTTTACTGTTTTGTAAGTTGTACATTTATGGCACTTAGCGTGTTTCTACCAGATGCAATCAGTGCATTTTTAGATACTAATCATGACAATATAGAAGGGAAGTTTGAATAAACGTAAGAGAAAGATAGAAGGAAACATCAAAAAGGTGAATTTTTAAATATTGAAAACATTATACTCTGTTCTCGACGTTTACGAAGAATATGGAGTTTTCTTGCTCATGTAAAGCAGTAGATGGTAATGTCATTCATAAGAATCTCTATAGTCTTTCAGGAATGTTCTAGATAGTTCTTTCTTTCATTAACCTTATTTCTAGTTGAGAGTGTTACGTTCAGTGCATAAATCTTCTATGTTGTTGCTTGTTTATGTCATAAAGCTTAGTAGATCCTAATTCAAAGCTGATCATATAACATGGATGGCGTTTGCGTTCGAGGTTCTTTTGCGACATGCTGGCGTAGTCTTTAATTGCTCCATTGCTCATTTAGTTCATTCAGATTTGTTATTCTATTACGTTTATATGCATGCCTTCTTGGTGGCTTTCTCAACGTCTTAAAGGTGATCCAGATTTTCTAATATTAAACTCGCAACGTCAATGACATTGTTATCATACGTTTTCTTCGCAATCGTTTGAAAGTGTTTAGAAGTTGAAATATCGGGGACAAAATTTGACTGCGAATCAACAATTATGTATATATATATATATATAAAGGTTCCTTGTTTCCAATCTACAGTGCTGAGGTCATCAATGCAAAATATTCTGAAGTCTGGCTGCGATCCGTGTAGCAGAGGCATTTTAGGCGGATGTCGAATGGGACCAAATTTCCTACCTATGTGCCAAAGGACATAGGAGTAAAGGTGAAGGAAAGGGATGTCAATTATTTTGTGACGTTGCAAAAAAAAATGTTGACTGTGATATATGAGGTGCAACTAAATGGAGCAATCTAAGTGAACATTCAGGACGGCTATACCCCTGAATACACACATACAATCTGATAAATGACAAATATTGCAAAATACATACCGATGCAATAATTGCATCGAATATCAAGTGCGAAGAATGTGGATATGGGGATAATGAGAGAGAAGAAGAAGACCTTTCATTTATTAACCAAATTCATTTACCACCACACCGGCGCACAGACACAGGTTCTAACGGAATGCTTATTTGATCATCATTTCGGCCATTGTCCGCCACCACTCGCCATTTAATCCATATCATTGTAATACTGAAGGACTTGATCAATGAGATACCAACCGGAGAATCGAATCATTTCTGATGACGATAAGCTCGATTCTGTTTTGATGAGGGGGGCCACGGGTGTTCGGGTGGTGAATGTTTTCGACATTAGCTATCGGTGTGATCTTACATATCTCTTCTTAAGTTATATTTGTGTGCTCCTCTAATGTGGACATATGAGGAACATAATTCTAGCATTCATTGCACCGATGGTTAATAGCGGAGTTCACTCTGGTCTAATCTCGTTCCCTTATACAGGCCGCCATATGTTATGTATATTTTCTTGCACTTATTAATGTCACTAACCCCATGCTAACAACAACAATATCTTTAAATTGGACACAGTGACTGATGTCTATTAAAAGCATCTGATGATTTTCCCGTATTTGGGTATTTATAGACTGAACGGCGTCTCATTTTTAGAAGGTATGAGAGGTAACTCTTTCAAGATATTATTTAAATTACGTATACCAACTTATTTTTCCATCTATTTATAAACATTCATATATCGGGCACATGCATTATATATTCGAGGTCCGCAGAACTTGGTTATCCTTTCAATTGACAATGCCCAATTCACATTTGACCTTTAATTTTGCAGCATATAAATTCATGCCATCGTTCATTTCGCAATTATATTTTCATCTATATTTCAATATCTAATGTTCTCAGGATTATGTTTTCAAATGTTAGCATAATTTTATTAAAACGAATCATATAAAGTAAGACATTAACTTCAATACCATACCACATCAGCTAAACTTTCATTAGAAAGGTTTTCATAAGCAAGTTTGTAAATGTTTCAATCAATGATAACGTTTACTGTTTTGTAAGTTGTACATTTATGGCACTTAGTGTGTTTCTACCAGTTGCAATCATGAAAATATAGAAGGGAAGTTTGAATAAACGTAAGAGAAAGATAGAAGGAAACATCAAAAAGGTGAATTTTTACATATTGAAAACATTATACTCTGTTCTCGACGTTTACGAAGAATATGGAGTTTTCTTGCTCATGTAAAGCAGTAGATGGTAATGTCATTCATAAGAATCTGTATAGTCTTTCAGGAATGTTCTAGATAGTTCTTTCTTTCATTAACCTTATTTCTAGTTGAGAGTGTTACGTTCAGTGCATAAATCTTCTATGTTGTTGCTTGTTTATGTCAGAAAGCTTAGAAGATCCTAATTCAAAGCTGATCATATAACAGGGATGGCGTTTGCGTTCGTGGTTCTTTTGCGACATACTGGCGTAGTCTTTAATTGCTCCATTGCTCATTTAGTTCATTCAGATTTGTTATTCTATTACGTTTATATGCATGCCTTCTTGGTGGCTTTCTCAACGTCTTAAAGGTGATCCAGATTTTCTAATATTAAACTCGCAACGTCAATGACATTGTTATCATACGTTTTCTTCACAATCGTTTAAAAGTGTTTAGAAGTTGAAATATCGGGGACAAAATTTGACTGCGAATCAACAATTATGTATATATATATATATATATATATATATATATATATATATATATATATATATATATATATATATATATATATATGCTCCTTCTTTCCAGTCTACAGTGCTGAGGTCATCAATGCAAAATATTCTGAAGTCTGGCTGCGATCCGTGTAGCACAAGCATTTTAGGCGGATATCGAATGAGACCAAATTTCCTGCCTATGTGCCAAAGGACATAGGAGTAAAGATGAAGGAAAGGGATGTCAATTATTTTGTGACGTTGCAAAAAAAAATGTTGACTGTGATATATGAGGTGCAACTAAATGGAGCAATCTAAGTGAACATTCAGGACGGCTATACCCCTGAATACACACATACAATCTGATAAATGACAAATATTGCAAAACACATACCGATGCAATAATTGCATCGGATATCAAGTGCGAGGAATGTGGATATGGGGATAATGAGAGAGAAGAAGAAGACCTTTCATTTATTAACCAAATTCATTTACCACCAAACCGGCGCACACACACAGGTTCTAACGGAATGCTTATTTGATCATCATTTCGGCCATTGTCCGCCACCACTCGCCATTTAATCCATATCATTGTAATGCTGAAGGACTTAATCAATGAGATACCAACCGGTTAATCGAATCATTGCTGATGACGATAAGCTCGATTCTGTTTTGATGAGGGGGGCCACGGGTGTTCGAGTGGTCAAAGTTTTCGACATTAGCTATCGGTGTGCTCTTACATATCTCTTCTTAAGTTGTATTTGTGTGCTCCTCTAATGTGGACATATGAGGAACATAATTCTAGCATCCATTGCACCGATGGTTAATAGCGGAGTTCACTCTGGTCTTATCTCGTTCCCTTATACAGGCCGCCATATGTTATGTATATTTTCTTGCACTGATTAATGTCACTAACCCCATGCGAACAACAACAATATCTTTAAATTGGACACAGTGACTGATGTCTATTAAAAGCATCTGATGATTTTCCCGTATTTGGGTATTTATAGATTGAACAGCGTCTCATTTTTAGAAGGTGTGAGAGGTAACTCTTTCAAGATATTATTTAAATTACGTATACCAACTTATTTCTCCATCTATTTATAAACATTCATATATCGGGCACATGCATTATATATTCGAGGTCCGGAGAACTTGGGTTATCCTATCAATTGACAATGCCCAATTCACATTTGACCTTTAATTTTGCAGCATATAAATTCATGCCATCGTTCATTTCGCAATTATATTTTTATCTATATTTCAGTATCTAATTTTCTTAGGATTATGTTTTCAAATATTAGCATAATTTTATTAAAACGAATCATATAAAGTAAGACATTAACTTCAATACCATATCACATCAGCTAAACCTTCATTAGAAAGGTTTTCATAAGCAAGTTTGTAAATGTTTCCATCAATGATAACGTTTACTGTTTTGTAAGTTGTACATTTATGGCACTTAGTGTATTTCTACCAGTTGCAATCTGTGCATTTTTAGATACTAATCATGAAAATATAGAAGGGAAGTTTGAATAAACGTAAGAGAAAGATAGAAGGAAACATCAAAAAGGTGAATTTTTCAATATTGAAAACATTATACTCTGTTCTCGACGTTTACGATGAATATGGAGTTTTCTTGCTCATGTAAAGCAGTAGATGGTAATGTCATTCATAAGAATCTCTATAGTCTTTCAGGAATGTTCTAGATAGTTCTTTCTTTCATTAACCTTATTTCTAGTTGAGAGTGTTACGTTCAGTGCATAAATCTTCAATATTGTTGCTTCTTTATGTCATAAAGCATAGAAGATCCTAATTCAAAGCTGATCATATAACAGGGATGGCGTATGCGTTCGAGTTTCTTTTGCGACATACTGGCGTAGTCACTAATTGCTCAATTGCTCATTTAGTTCATTCAGATTTGTTATTCTATTACGTTTATATGCATGCCTTCTTGGTGGCTTTCTCAACGTCTTAAAGGTGATCCAGATTTTCTAATATTAAACTCGCAAACGTCAATGACATTGTTACCATACTTTTTCTTCGCAATCGTTTAAAAGAGTTTAGAAGTTGAAATATCTGGGACAAAATTTGATTGCGAATCAACAATTATATATATATATATATATATATATATATATATATATATATATATATATATATATATATATATATATATATATATATATAAGTTCCTTGTTTCCAATCTACAGTTCTGAGGTCATCAATGCAAAGTGTTCTGAAGTCTGGCTGCGATCCGTGTATCAGAGGCATTTTAGGCGGATGTCGAATGGGACCAAATGTCCTGCCGATGTGCCAAAGGACATAGGAGTAAAGGTGAAGGAAAGGGATGTCAATTATTTTGTGACGTTGCAAAAAAATATGTTGACTGTGATATATGAGGTGCAACGAAATGAAGCAATCTACGTGAACATTCAGGACGGCTTTACCCCTGAATACACGCATACAATCTGATAAATGACAAATATTGCAAAATACATACCGATGCAATAATTGCATCGGATATCAAGTGCGAAGAATGTGGATATGGGGATAATGAGAGAGAAGAAGAAGACCTTTCATTTATTAACCAAATTCATTTACCACCAAACCGGCGCACACACACAGGTTCTAACGGAATGCTTATTTGATCATCATTTCGGCCATTGTCCGCCACCACTCGCCATTTAATCCATATCATTGTAATACTGAAGGACTTAATCAATGAGATACCAACCAGATAATCGAATCATTGCCGATGACGATAAGCTCGATTCTGTTTTGATGAGTGGGACCACGGGTGTTCGAGTGGTCAAAGTTTTCGACATTAGCTATCGGTGTGATCTTACATATCTCTTCTTAAGTTATATTTGTGTGCTCCTCTAATGTGGATATATGAGGAACATAATTCTAGCATCCATTGCACCGATGGTTAATAGCGGAGTTCACTCTGGTCTTATTTCGTTCCCTTATACAGGCCGCCATATGTTATGTATATTTTCTTGCACTTATTAATGTCACTAACCCCATGCGAACAACAACAATATCTTTAAATTGGACACAGTGACTGATGTCTATTAAAAGCATCTGATGATTTTCCCGTATTTGGGTATTTATAGATTGAACAGCGTCTCATTTTTAGAAGGTATGAGAGGTAACTCTTTCAAGATATTATTTAAATTACGTATACCAACTTATTTTTCCATCTATCTATAAACATTCATATATCGGGCACATGCATTATATATTCGAGGTCCGGAGAACTTGGGTTATCCTATCAATTGACAATGCCCAATTCACATTTGACCTTTAATTTTGCAGCATATAAATTCATGCCATCGTTCACTTCGCAATTATATTTTCATCTATATTTCAATATCTAATGTTCTTAGGATTATGTTTTCAAATGTTAGCATAATTTTATTAAAACGAATCATATAAAGTAAGACATTAACTTCAATACCATACCACATCAGCTAAACTTTCATTAGAAAGGTTTTCATAAGCAAGTTTGTAAATGTTTCAATCAATGATAACGTTTACTGTTTTGTAAGTTGTACATTTATGGCACTTAGTGTGTTTCTACCAGTTGCAATCAGTGCATTTTTAGATACTAATCATGAAAATATAGAAGGGAAGTTTGAATAAACGTAAGAGAAAGATAGAAGGAAACATCAAAAAGGTGAATTTTTAAATATTGAAAACATTATACTCTGTTCTCGACGTTTACGAAGAATATGGAGTTTTCTTGCTCATGTAAAGCAGTAGATGGTAGTGTCATTCATAAGAATCTGTATAGTCTTTCAGGAATGTTCTAGATAGTTCTTTCTTTCATTAACCTTATTTCTAGTTGAGAGTGTTACGTTCAGTGCATAAATCTATGTTGTTGCTTGTTTATGTCATAAAGCTTAGAAGATCCTAATTCAAAGCTGATCATATAACAGGGATGGCGTTTGCGTTCGAGGTTCTTTTGCGACATACTGGAGTAGTCTTTAATTGCTCCATTGCTCATTTAGTTCATTCAGATTTGTTATTCTATTACGTTTATATGCATGCCTTCTTGGTGGCTTTCTCAACGTCTTAAAGGTGATCCAGATTTGCTAATATTAAACTCGCAACGTCAATGACATTGTTATCATACGTTTTCTTCGCAATCGTTTAAAAGTGTTTAGAAGTTGAAATATCCGGGAAAAAATTTGATTGCGAATCAACAATTATGTGTATATATATATATATATATATATATATATATATATATATATATATATATATATATATATATATATATATATATATATATATATATAAAGGTTCCTTGTTTCCAATCTACAGTGCTGAGATCATCAATGCAAAATATTCTGAAGTCTGGCTGCGATCCGTGTAGCAGAGGCATTTTAGGCGGATGTCGAATGGGACCAAATGTCCTGCCTATGTGCCAAAGGACATAGGAGTAAAGGTGAAGGAAAGGGATGTCAATTATTTTGTGACGTTGCAAAAAGAAATGTTGACTGTGATATATGAGGTGCAACTAAATGGAGCAATCTAAGTGAACATTCAGGACGGCTTTACCCCTAAATACACACATACAATCTGATAAATGACAAATATTGCAAAATACATACCGATGCAATAATTGGATCGAATATCAAGTGCGAAGAATATGGATATGGGGATAATGAGAGAGAAGAAGAAGACCTTTCATGTATTAACCAAATTAATTTCCACCAAACCGGCGCACACACACAGGTTCTAACGGTATGCTTATTTGATCATCATTTCGGCCATTGTCCGCCACCACTCGCCATTTAATACATATCATTGTAATACTGAAGGACTTAATCAATGAGATACCAACCAGATAATCGAATCATTGCTGATGACGATAAGCTCGATTCTGTTTTGATGAGGGGGGCCACGGGTGTTCGAGTGGTCAAAGTTTTCGACATTAGCTATCGGTGTCATCTTACATATCTCTTCTTAAGTTATATTTGTGTGCTCCTCTAATGTGGATATATGAGGAACATAATTCTAGCATCCATTGCACCGATGGTTAATAGCGGAGTTCACTCTGGTCTTATCTCGTTCCCTTATACAGGCCGCCATATGTTATGTATATTTTCTTGCACTTATTAATGTCACTAACCCCATGCGAACAACAACAATATCTTTAAATTGGAGACAGTGACTGATCTCTATTAAAATCATCTGATGATTTTCCCGTATTTGGGTATTTATAGATTGAACAGCGTCTCATTTTTAGAAGGTATGAGAGGTAACTCTTTCAAGATATTATTTACATTACGTACACCAACATATTTTTCGATCTATTTATAAACATTCATATATCGGGCACATGCATCATATATTCGAGGTCCGGAGAACTTGGGTTATCCTATCAATTGACAATGCCCAATTCACATTTGACCTTAATTTTGCAGCATATAAATTCATGCCATCGTTCATTTCGCAATTATATTTTTATCTATATTTCAATATCTAATTTTCTTAGGATTATGTTTTCAAATGTTAGCATAATTTTATTAAAACGAATCATATAAAGTAAGACTTTAACTTCAATACCATACCACATCAGCTAAACTTTCATTAGAAAGGTTTTCATAAGCAAGTTTGTAAATGTTTCAATCAATGATAACGTTTACTGTTTTGTAAGTTGTACATTTATGGCACTTAGTGTATTTCTACCAGTTGCAATCTGTGCATTTTTAGATACTAATCATGAAAATATAGAAGGGACGTTTGAATAAACGTAAGAGAAAGATAGAAGGAAACATCAAAAAGGTGAATTTTTAAATATTGAAAACATTATACTCTGTTCTCGACGTTTACGAAGAATATGGAGTTTTCTTGCTCATGTAAAGCCGTAGATGGTAATGTCATTCATAAGAATCTGTATAGTCTTTCAGGAATGTTCTAGATAGTTCTTTCTTTCGTTAACCTTATTTCTAGTTGAGAGTGTTACGTTCAGTGCATAAATTTTCTATGTTGTTGCTTGTTTATGTCATAAAGCTTAGAAGATCCTAATTCAAATCTGATCATATAACAGGGATGGCGTTTGCGTTCGAGTTTCTTTTGCGACATACTGGCGTAGTCTTTAATTGCTCAATTGCTCATTTAGTTCATTCAGATTTGTTATTCTATTACGTTTATATGCATGCCTTCTTGGTGGCTTTCTCAACGTCTTAAAGGTGATCCAGATTTTCTAATATTAAACTCGCAACGTCAATGACATTGTTATCATACTTTTTCTTCGCAATCGTTTAAAAGTGTTTAGAAGTTCAAATATCTGGGACGAAATTTGATTGCGAATCAACAATTATATATATATATATATATAAATATATATATATATATATATATATATATATATATATATATATATATATATATATATATATATATATATATATATATATATATATATATATATATATATAAGTTCCTTGTTTCCAATCTACAGTTCTGAGGTCATCAATGCAAAATGTTCTGAAGTCTGGCTGCGATCCGTGTAGCAGAGGCATTTTAGGCGGATGTCGAATGGGACCAAATTTCCTGCCTATGTGTCAAAGGACATAGGAGTAAAGGTGAAGGAGAGGGATGTCAATTAATTTGTGACGTTGCAAAAAAAAATGTTGACTGTGATATATGAGGTGCAACTAAATGGAGCAATCTAAGTGGACATTCAGGACGGCTTTACCCCTAAATACACACATACAATCTGATAAATGACAAATATTGCAAAATACATACCGATGCAATAATTGCATCGAATATCAAGTGCGAAGAATGTGGATATGGGGATAATGAGAGAGAAGAAGAAGACCTTTCATTTATTAACCAAATTCATTTACCACCAAACCGGCGCACACACACAGGTTCTAGCGGAATGCTTATTTGATCATCATTTCGGCCATTGTCCGCCACCACTCGCCATTTAATCCATATCATTGTAATACTGAAGGACTTAATCAATCAGATACCAGCCAGATAATCGAATCATTGCTGATGACGATAAGCTCGATTCTGTTTTGATGAGGGGGACCACGGGTGTTCGAGTGGTCAAAGTTTTCGACACTAGCTATCGGTGTGATCTTACATATCTCTTCTTAAGTTATATTTGTGTGCTCCTCTAATGTGGATATATGAGGAACATAATTCCAGCATCCATTGCACCGATGGTTAATAGCGGAGTTCACTCTGGTCTTATCTCGTTCCCTTATACAGGCCGCCATATGTTATGTATATTTTCTTGCACTTATTAATGTCACTAACCCCATGCTAACAATAACAATATCTTTAAATTGGACACAGTGACTGATGTCTATTAAAAGCATCTGATGATTTTCCCGTATTTGGGTATTTATAGATTGAACAGCGTCTCATTTTTAGAAGGTATGAGAGGTAACTCTTTCAAGATATTATTTAAATTACGTATACCAACTTATTTTTCCATCTATTTATAAACATTCATATATCGGGCACATGCATTATATATTCGAGGTCCGGAGAACTTGGGTTATCCATATCAATTGACAATGCCCAATTCACATTTGACCTTTAATTTTGCAGCATATAAATTCATGCCATCGTTCATTTCGCAATTATATTTTCATCTATATTTCAATATCTAATGTTCTCAGGATTATGTTTTCAAATGTTAGCATAATTTTATTAAAACGAATCATATAAAGTAAGACATTAACTTCAATACCATACCACATCAGCTAAACTTTCATTAGAAAGGTTTTCATAAGCAAGTTTGTAAATGTTTCAATCAATGATAACGTTTACTGTTTTGTAAGTTGTACATTTATGGCACTTAGTGTGTTTCTACCAGTTGCAATCAGTGCATTTTTAGATACTGATCATGAAAATATAGAAAGGAAGTTTGAATAAACGTAAGAGAAAGATAGAAGGAAACATCAAAAAGGTGAATTTTTAAATATCGAAAACATTATACTCCGTTCTCGACGTTTACGAAGAATATGGAGTTTTCTTGCTCATGTAAACCAGTAGATAGTAATGTCATTCATAAGAATCTGTATAGTCTTTCAGGAATTTTCTAGATAGTTCTTTCTTTCATTAACCTTATTTCTAGTTGAGAGTGTTACGTTCAGTGCATAAATCTTCTATGTTGTTGCTTGTTTATGTCATAAAGCTTAGAAGATCCTAATTCAAAGCTGATCATATAACAGGGATGGCGTTTGCGTTCGAGGTTCTTTTGCGACATACTGGAGTAGTCTTTAATTGCTCCATTGCTCATTTAGTTCATTCAGATTTGTTATTCTATTACGTTTATATGCATGCCTTCTTGGTGGCTTTCTCAACGTCTTAAAGGTGATCCAGATTTTCTAATATTAAACTCGCAACGTCAATGACATTGTTATCATACTTTTTCTTCGCAATCGTTTAAAAGTGTTTAGAAGTTCAAATATCTGGGACAAAATTTGATTGCGAATCAACAACTATATATATATATATATATATATATATATATATATATATATATATATATATATATATATATATAAGTTCCTTGTTTCCAATCTTCAGTTCTGAGGTCATCAATGCAAAATGTTCTGAAGTCTGGCTGCGATCCGTGTAGCAGAGGCATTTTAGGCGGATGTCGAATGGGACCAAATTTCCTGCCTATGTTCCAAAGGACATAGGAGTAAAGGTGAAGGAAAGGGATGTCAGTTATTTTGTGACGTTGCAAAAAAATATGTTGACTGTGATATATGAGGTGCAACTAAATGGAGCAATCTAAGTGAACATTCAGGACGGCTTTACCCCTGAATACACGCATACAATCTGATAAATGACAAATATTGCAAAATACATACCGATGCAATAATTGCATCGGATATCAAGTGCGAAGAATGTGGATAAGGGGATAATGAGAGAGAAGAAGAAGACCTTTCATTTATTAACCAATTTCATTTACCACCAAACCGGCGCACACACACAGGTTCTAACGGAATGCTTATTTGATCATCATTTCGGCCATTGTCCGCCACCACTCGCCATTTAATCCATATCATTGTAATACTGAAGGACTTAATCAATGAGATACCAACCAGATAATCGAATCATTGCTGATGACGATAAGCTCGATTCTGTTTTGATGAGGGGGGCCACGGGTGTTCGAGTGGTCAAAGTTTTCGACATTAGCTATCGGTGTCATCTTACATATCTCTTCTTAAGTTATATTTGTGTGCTCCTCTAATGTGGATATATGAGGAACATAATTCTAGCATCCATTGCACCGATGGTTAAAGCGGAGTTCACTCTGGTCTTATCTCGTTCCCTTATACAGGCCGCCATATGTTATGTATATTTTCTTGCACTTATTAATGTCACTAACCCCATGCGAACAACAACAATATCTTTAAATTGGACACAGTGACTGATGTCTATTGAAAGCATCTGATGATTTTCCCGTATTTGGGTATTTATAGATTGAACAGCGTCTCATTTTTAGAAGGTATGAGAGGTAACTCTTTCAAGATGTTATTTAAATTACGTATACCAACTTATTTTTCCATCTATTTATAAACATTCATATATCGGGCACATGCATTATATATTCGAGGTCCGCAGAACTTGGGTTATCCTATCAATTGACAATGCCCAATTCACATTTGACCTTTAATTTTGCAGCATATAAATTCATGCCATCGTTCATTTCGCAATTATATTTTCATCTATATTTCAATATCTAATGTTCTTAGGATTATGTTTTCAAATGTTAGCATAATTCTATTAAAACGAATCATATAAAGTAAGACATTAACTTCAATACCATACCACATCAGCTAAACTTTCATTAGAAAGGTTTTCATAAGCAAGTTTGTAAATGTTTCAATCTATGATAACGTTTACTGTTTTGTGAGTTGTACATTTATGGCACTTAGTGTATTTCTACCAGTTGCAATCAGTGCCTTTTTAGATACTAATCATGAAAATATAGAAGGGACGTTTGAATAAACGTAAGAGAAAGATAGAAGGAAACATAAGAAAGGTGAATTTTTAAATATTGAAAACATTATACTCTGTTCTCGACGTTTACGAAGAATATGGAGTTTTCTTGCTCATGTAAAGCTTTAGATGGTAATGTCATTCATAAGAATCTGTATAGTCTTTCAGGAATGTTCTAGATAGTTCTTTCTTTCATTAACCTTATTTCTAGTTGAGAGTGCTACGTTCAGTGCATAAATCTTCTATGTTGTTGCTTGTTTATGTCATAAAGCTTAGAAGATCCTAATTCAAATCTGATCATATAACAGGGATGGCGTTTGCGTTCGAGTTTCTTTTGCGACATACTGGCGTAGTCTTTAATTGCTCAATTGCTCATTTAGTTCATTCAGATTTGTTATTCTATTACGTTTATATGCATGCCTTCTTGGTGGCTTTCTCAACGTCTTAAAGGTGATCCAGATTTTCTAATATTAAACTCGCAAAGTCAATGACATTGTTATCATACTTTTTCTTCGCAATCTTTTAAAAGTGTTTAGAAGTTGAAATATCTGCTACAAAATTTGATTGCGAATCAAGAGTTATAAAGATATATATATATCTATATATATATATATATATATATATATATATATATATATATATATATATATATATATATATGAGTTCCCTGTTTCCAATCTACAGTGCTGAGGTCATCAATGCAAAATATTCTGAAGTCTGGCTACGATCCGTGTAGCAGAGGCATTTTAGGCGGATGTCGAATGGGACCAAATTTCCTGCCTATGTGCCAAAGGACATAGGAGTAAAGGTGAAGGAAAGGGATGTCAATTATTTTGTGACGTTGCAGAAAAAAATGTTGACTGTGATATATGAGGTGCAACTAAATTGGACAATCTAAGTGGACATTCAGGACGGCTATACCCCTGAATACACACATACAATCTGATAAATGACAAATATTGCAAAATACATACCGATGCAATAATTGCATCGGATATCAAGTGCGAAGAATGTGGATATGGGGATAATGAGAGAGAAGAAGAAGACCTTTCATTTATTAACCAAATTCACCACTAAACCGGCGCATACACACAGGTTCTAACGGAATGCTTATTTGATCATCATTTCGGCCATTGTCCGCCACCACTCGCCATTTAATCCATATCATTGTAATACTGAAGGACTTAATCAATGAGATACCAACCAGATAATCGAATCATTGCTGATGACGATAAGCTCGATTCTGTTTTGATGAGGGGGGCCAATGATAACGTTTACTGTTTTGTAAGTTGTACTTGTATGGCACTTAGTGTATTTCTACCAGTTGCAATGAGTGCATTTTTAGATACTGATCATGAAAATATAGAAGAGAAGTTTGAATTAACGTAAGAGAAAGATAGAAGGAAAGATGAAAAAATTGAGTTTTTAAATATTTAAAACATTACACTCTGCTCTCGACGTTTACGAAGAATATGGAGTTTTCTTGCTCATGTAAAGCAGTAGATGGTAATGTCATTCATAAGAATCTGTATAGTCTTTCAGGAATGTCCTAGATAGTTCTTTCTTTCATTAACCTTATGTCTGGTTGAGAGTGTTACTTTCAGTGCATAAATCTTCTATGTTGTTGCTTGTTTATGTCATAAAGCTTAGAAGATCCTTATTCAAAGCTGATCATATAACAGGGATGGCGTTTGTGTTCGAGGTTCTTTTGCGACATACTGGCGTAGTCTTTAATTGCTCCATTGCTCATTTAGTTCATTCAGATTTGTTATTCTATTACGTTTATATGCATGCCTTCTTGGTGGCTTTCTCAACGTCTTAAAGGTGATCCAGATTTTCTAATATTAAACTCGCAACGTCAATGACATTGTTATCATACGTTTTCTTCGCAATCGTTTAAAAGTGTTTAGAAGTTGAAATATCGGGGACAAAATTTGATTGACAATCAACGGTTATATATATATATATGTTTCCAATCTACAGTGCTGAGGTCATCAATGCAAAATATTCTGAAGTCTGGCTGCGATCCGTGTAGCAGAGGCATTTTAGGCGGATGTCGAATGGGACCAAATTTCCTGCCTATGTGCCAAAGAACATAGGAGTAAAAGTGAAGGAAAGGGATCTTAATTGATTTGTGACGTTACAAAAAAAATGTTGACATTGATATATGAAGTGCAACTAAATGGAGCAATCTAAGTGAACATTCAGGACAGCCATACCATTTAATACACACATACATTCTGATAAATTACAAATATTGCAAAATAAATACCGATGCAATAATCGCATCGGATGTCAAGTGCGAGGAATGTTAATATGGTGATAATGAGATAGGTAAAGAAGCCCTGTCATTCATTAACCTAATTCATTTACCGCCAAACCGGCGCACACACTGGTTCTAACGGAATGCTTATTTGATCATCATTTCGCCCATTGTCCGACATCTAGTCCATATCATTGTAATACTGAACGACGTATTCAATGAAATCCCAGCAAGATAATCGAATCATTGCTGATGACGATAAGCTCGATTCTGCATTTATGAGAGGGGCCACTATTTTTCGAGTGGTCAAAGTTGTCTTCATTACCGATCGTTTCGATCTTACAACTCTCCGACTAAGTTATTTTTATGTGCTCCTCTAATGTGGATATATGGGGAACATAATTCTAGCATCCATTGCACCGATGGTTAATAGCGGAGTTCACTCTGGTCTTATCTCGTTCCCTTATACAGGCCGCCATATGTTATGTATATTTTCTTGCACTTATTAATGTCACTAACCCCATGCCAACTACAACAATATCTTTAACATTGGACACAGTGACCGATGTCTGTTCAAAGCATCTGATGATTTTCCCGTATTTGGGTATTTATAGATTGAACAGCGTCTCATTTTTAGAAGGTATGAGAGGTAACTCTTTCAAGATATTATTTAAATTACGTATACCAACTTATTTCTCCATCTATTTATAAACATTCATATATCGGGCACATGCATTATATATTCGAGGTCCGGAGAACTTGGGTTATCCTATCAATTGACAATGCCCAATTCACATTTGACCTTTAATTTTGCAGCATATAAATTCATGCCATCATTCATTTCGCAATTATATAAGTCCTCTTAATAGCTCTAATGCTCTGTCACACAGTTCACAGCCAGATTTCATTATTGGACATGCTTTTGAATCCAAAGTGAGGTGTTTCTGAGGTAACAATGACAGGTCTGAGGTTTAAAAGTTGCTGAGAAATTTGTCCAATCTGAATTATGCTCATCTTATCTTATCACTAGAAAATTTGCTATTGAATGTTACGTAGGTTATAATGTCAAGTCAAAATTATTCTGCACCTGTTTCAATCCAGCATGTGAGCGATCAGTATATCTTCACACTAATTTGATACTTTTAACCTGATCTGAAATACGATCTTTCCTAGAAATGCAGTCGTGTCGTCACCTAAGTGTAACCTAAGTGTAACGCGCAAGTCTTTGATCGTTATGCAGACTATTAATTCATAAAGGTGATGATATGTACATTATCGTGAAGTATAGGGTTACAATGTGTCCGGCTTGTGTAAAAAAACTCGCGATTGGTATTAATTTATTTCGTTTGTATTCTTCTTAGAATGATATCAGCAAGTTATATATTCAGATACTCTCTGAGCAGGTTGAGAGTAAACCTCACTTGCATAGGATTCTTTTGGAGCAGATCGTTCTATTTTGAAGCATGTGTCACTATGGAAATTCAGGTGCTAAACTTTATTTCTTTCTTAATTTGTCTTTTGTTCCAGATTTTTGTTATTATTTTCATGTTAAGGTAATTCGTACTACTATGGATACGATTCGGGCAACTTAATATTCACCTTCAAAGTTAGCGAAATGTAAGTATAATAATAGAACATACTTTCACAAGCAATTCCAAAAAAATTTCTTCCATTAAAACGAAAACTCAGTTTATCCAATTCAGTTCACAATTAAATTACGCCAACCCTATGTGAAGTACTTACTCATGTTCCCTAAAGGCAAACATAAATTGTTTATTAATTAATAATATATAACTGTCAATCTCAAATAAAAGATTATTAGATGAATGTTTGTCGCAATAGTGTTAAAGCGACGATACGAAAACGGTTTTATAGATGTCTGCAGCAGCTGAAATACAAAATAAGAAAATGTGGAGCGAAGACAAAGTTCAAGTGACTAACTTTAGTAAAACTTCAATACTCACGTAACATTTTCTTGGAGTTATATCATAAAACGCTACTAGACAATATATACAAAATGTACATAAAATATATCATAGGTGCAAAAGTTCGGTGATACAAATTATCCAGTAACAATGTCCATTATGGATATTCACATTTTGTTTACTTTGGTCTCCGGAACCTGTGAATCGTTTGTAATGCAGTAACTTCAAAGTTCATAACCTTAAATATTTCCGTCATTATACTGAGTGCACCAAATGATGATGTCAAATGTGAATTGGGTATAGTCGATTAAAAGGACAACGCATGTTCTCCGTGTATGTATATATATGTGTGTGTGTGTGTGTGTGTGTGTGTAATATATGGATAGTATGTACGCGGTATCAATGATATAACGCCAGATATATACATTCTTCATTAAAAGTCTACGAGATTTGCCGAGTTTAATTAAAGTGAAAAATTGATACAACGAGTGGTATGTTATTAAAAAATGGTATACATGTATATTAATTATATTACATACAAATACATACATTGGGCCTTTGAACGGAGTGCATATTTACTACAAGCATCTGTGTATTGACCGAGTGAATGAACTCTCCACATCGCTGTCCAAGTGTGTCTGCTATTCAAATTCTGTTCTGTTGCGTTCATGGCTATTCAAAATCACCTTTGCATATTGATACTTTGATTGCTTTCTTTTTGGGTCTAATTATCTTCACATTGATTAAATCAATCTAACACACACTTACGACTTAAACATGTAAGATGTTTCAATGAAGAAAAAAGAGCACTATAAACACATGGTTAGCTATGCCAATCACATGAATGTTCAGCCATTCGTGTACCGTCCCATAAAATTAATATGGAATGAAATAAATTGAAATGACGATGCAACAAGAGGTTGTTAAACTCGTTTAATTTATGTAAAGTTGATCTCAGTCATTAATCTACTTTAATAACAGTAATATCGACCGAAAAACTCTCTCCCTCTCTCTCTGTCTCTCTGTCTCTACTCTCTCTTTGTGTGGTCAAACTGACTTTCAAAATCTATCATTCTTTCTCCCAGTCTCACGCACACACATCTTTCAGTCTGTTTGACTTAACTATAACCATCATTCCCATGTTCAGAGACATCGTTGGATGTCACAAGTGAAAATCCACTACGTTCGTCTTTTCATAGATATTCGCCCATTTCTTGCTACAATGGTCCAGAGTGATAGAGGGAGAGAGATAGGTGAGGACTTTCGATATTTTCAGAGTTAACTAATAATTATTTTAGAACTATAGAAAAGCTTTAAGAAACTACAAAAACAACATCAACAACAAGACATTATATACATTAAAGACTGTGCACGAGGTAATCGAGACATTTACATACCTGCCTAGAGTTTCCATTTTTGTTCCTACTAGTACTTCCAAAAAGATCACCGACTTTGTGTCAGTGAATATTATTTGACCTTTTAGCTCATTGCATGCAGTGACCGAGTACCAAATCGGCATAGTAGCCACCGGCCTATGGGCCCCCACGCCTTTTAGGGGCCCTACGACAACGTTTGTTTAATAATATTTAATCATTTTTGCTTAAAAGCATGACATATTCATTTGTTTAATAACATTAACATTACTAATGTTTGTTTGGTGTGACAAAATTGGTTTATTAAAATAGTTGGATAGTAAACTTTAAACTATATTAGGAGATAATTTGCGAGGGAGGGGGTCTCGACATTTCGGCTTCATAAGGCCTTCATATGGTTTAATCCGGAACGGATTTTAGGCTGCTTATTGTATCAAGTGCATGGTTCATATTCATTACACCCTCTGTCGTGAACTGCATGAGGGCTTTTGTCACATTTTATTCAGAGTTTCCTATGTTCACTTCAAGTTAGCAAGCATAAATGTTATGACCAGACATTTTGTCTGATCGAAATGATCCACTCATCGAGTTTGTTTACAAATATGACAAAAAGTGGATAATGGATTGCAGAGTTGGTGTTGGATGTTTAAAAACAAAACACCACCTAGTATACACTGAATCTCTTTTTTGTCTCCCAGGGGAATTTTTAAAATTTAAATTCACATTTTGTAGCAGAAATGAAGCAAGGTCAAGACAAACAGTACAATATAAACAGGATAATCGTGATCAACATGATATTGATGGCTAGGGTTTTATGTCTTTTCTATGAGAACTTCCAAAGCCAAGACACTACGAGAAGTCTATTTATAATACATGTAAATTACCCATTTGATCCTATTTATAACTATATTTTAAAGTTATTGTTAGAAGGTATCGGCAATAACTCTTCCATATAGATCGCATTCAGATATGGCAAACTTTCATGCTACTCACTGTATTTATCAGCATTTATGTACGACTCGCGTGCCATAAAAATTTGAGGTCCGGAGAACTTGGGTTATCCATCAATTGACTATTCCCAATTCACATTTGACCTCGCCTTTTTGTTTGCTATTAATTAATCTACACTCACAGTAAACTATTTAGACTCATTTTATTTGCAAATTCCTTCATAGATGTTACCCGTAGAATCTCTCTCATAATAGTAGTGCCCATTTAAACTGGTATGATATATATTTCGGAAATGTCTCTTTCCATACGAGGTTCCTTATCAACCTCTCTGGGCTAATTTACATAATCATCTGATGTGTAAATTAAATTCTTATCATGTCAGTTATCGAAATAAGTATTAAAAAACAAGTAATTTGTCCTAAAGCAACAGTGCCTGGATCAACTATCAAGTACCTTTATTTTTCACGTAATTATTAATTGCAGAAAAAACAAATGAATTAAAAGCAACTTATGACCAATGCTTGTTCAAATAATAATAATAACAATAATAATAATAATAACATAAATATTAAAGATAATTATAATAATAATTCGGAGATGCTGAAATTCTGCATGTTCACAAAGAATTATAACATCCAATCTTAGATTGTTCAATTATACTAACTATTGTCACAGCCTTTGTTGCCGTTGTGGGACCTGACTGCTTCCAATATGTATGTACCTATGTATGTATGTATGTATGTATGTATGTATGTATCTATGTGTATATGTTGTTACGTATATTTGGTTTAAATTATATTTGATTTAATTTGTGTTGGATTTGATTTGATTGTCTCTGGTTTTAGAATCTTTTTATTCTCTTTACCTGTCAATGTAATGTAATTTTGTTTAATACGAATTTGATATTTTCCACAAAATTCAGTTTAACTGAATCTTTCCATAAATTCCTAAATACCATAAATACCTAATAATGGAAACACTGTTTTGGACTTAGTTCATGGCCTTGATCGAGGGTCAAGTAAACAACATTTATTCTCGGTGTAAAATGATTGTTTCTTATCAAGGACATACAGCGACTACGTGATTTGTATATGTAAACATAAACACGTGATCCTCTATTTTGCATAAAGGCATTTCCAAAATTGCGAAATACGTAGTATTAATTGTGATGTTTAGAGAGAGATTTCAGAGTGTTGCGGCTTTTGAACACTTTATGTCAAGTTGTGTTCTTCTGTTGTGACTAGTTTTGAGTCTTTGAGTTTTATTGTAATTTTTTGGATTCTAAAAGGTGAATTCGTCTCTCTGGAAATATTTTGTGCTGATACATAATTCTTTAACAAAGACATTTCTTAAAATTTAATTTGGGTTTGTAAAACCAGAGGATTATTGATTGCGTTTATACAAGGATCTGTAGAATTCAACAGAGGACAGGCTACAGCATATCTCATCGCTTTCTATCTTGGATTTTTCGTTGGGACTCGAACTTGAAATCATTTTATTATTAGGACTTCTAAAATATTTTCCGTGGTGTATTCTTGGACTATGTTTGGATTTGATTCTTGAAACCGTAACTTAATTTGTTATTTCTACAGCAAATATCCAGATAAATAATTCATATTTTATATTTTTAAAGCTTTTTTTTCACTCTTTCTTGTGTTACTGTCTATTCGAGACTAAACACATAACGTATGTATGTATGCATGTATAGACGGATGGATGGATGGATGGATGTATGGATGTATATATGTTTGTATGTATGTCAATGGATAGCATGCACGCACTATCAACGATCTACTACGAGACGAATACATTTTTCATTAAAACGAAACGAGGTTTACCGAGTTTCCTTTAAATGAAATATTTATACAAACAGTGGTATATCTTTGATACAGCGTGCATACTATACAAATATTTTATTTATATCACATACAAATACATATATTTTCCCTTTGAACGGATTGCAGATTTACTACATGAAGCTGTGTATTGACCCCGTGAATGAACTCGTCCGCTACAAAATGCTGTTATATCCCTTTTGTAGCTATTGAAGGCCACCTGTGCATATTGATACGTTCATTTTATATTTCATTTTTTCTTAGTTTCTATTTATCTTCACATTGATGAATCTATATAGCACACACTTTCGATTTAAACATGAGAGATGGTTTTAGTAAAGAATGTAGAACACTATACATACATGGTTAGCTAAGCCATTCACACCAATGGTCAGCCGTTCAAGTACTGTCGCTTGGAAAACAATTTGCAATAGACGCAGAGCAAAATGACGCACCAACAAGAGGTTATTAAGCTATCTTAATATATGAAAGTTTTAATAACAGTACTTCCTACAAAGAAACTATCTCTCTCTCTCTCTCTCCCTCTCTCTTTAACACAGTTTCTCTTCTCTCTCATCATTTTTCGGTTTGACGTAACTTTTACCATCATTCATAAGTCCAGAGACATCGGTTGGATTTCACAACCGAAAATCTTCTACGCTCGTCTTTTCGTACATATTCGCCCGTGTCTAGCTACGATGGTCCAGAGAGAGAGAGAGAGAGAGAGGACGACCTTTCTTAATTTTCTTATGTAATTAATACTTTTTTGGAACATTATAATAGCTTTAAGAAACAACAACAAAAACACAACATTAAACACATCAAAGTATGTCTATATGAACTGAAAATGTTTAAGACATTAGGGAAAATAAGCGTTTAATATTGACATTACCATACATTATTTCAATGCAATTATTGTCCTGACATCCCGTCCCTATTGCAGATCCAATGGACACGAGAAACATATAGAATGGGACGATTATATAATGAAAGTGCATACAAATTACATATATGAAGTGAAATCGTTAACAAATTGATTAGATATAAGTACTGGAGAAGTTATGTGTGCTAATCCTGCACACACACCTGTATAAAACACAAATAATTGATAATTTCATTCGTTTTACTTTAAATTACAGCGATTGCTAATATAAGCAACACTATTACTATTTTCGTTATTATTATTCACAGCCTGCAATACATTTAGCTAATTATAGGCCGCAAACGAGAAAACAAAAATACACAATTTACTCTGGAACATCTAAGTTTCAAGTGACCTGATAGTTGCAGCCAAACAACAATAGGTAAAGCATTCTGCGAAATCGATAACTAGCAAAGTCAGTGCCGCATACAAATATGCCAAGGACGGCTTCACCAATTTATTGAACGACCTCCATTCCTGACGACGTTCTCCTACCGTTTTCTCGACAGTAGCCGATACACACCTAACAGAATTTTGAAATTCTGCCCGTGAACGGACATAAACCAACAAAGAGTTCATCTTAATTCGTTGCAAAATGACCACACACGGACAATAAAAAGACTAAACAATGAGTTGGTATGAATCAAATAAACAAAGCTAAGCTGAATCCTTGGAAAATTCCCCTAATTTTACGCACGTTTAAGAAAACAATAAACGAAATTTAACTGCAGCGTGCAACATATGTCAAGAAAGTTTATAATTAAAACTTTGCAATAATGATGAAAAACAAGCCGTTATTGATAATATTTTCGGTGGCGCTTTCTCCTCTGTGTTTTTAAGTCAGATAGTGTCTCTGATAAAAACTGACATGAAGATAACACAGTTCTAACTGCTGACTTGAGAAAGGTCATACACTAATTGACGCGCAAAATGGTGTTTTACCAATTGGTCTGAATAACACGGAATCTTGAAAGTTATTGATAGTAAACATCGCTGGAGGCCACTAAAAAGCAGATAATATTGACGTTTCATTGCATTATGATCCATTAAATTTCTCCATCAAACAAAGATAGTATCCTTATTCTTCGAATAAATATTATTATTATTATTATTATTATTATTGTTTGAGAAAACATTAGCCATCCATTGGTTGTTTTTTATTACACTGTTATCATTGTTGCAATAAGTAGCTCCGTGACCAATATAAAAACGTTACGTTTGATCCAGACACTGATGCGGAATACGATAGATTTAGGACAAATTAATTGGTTTTCTAACATTTTCCGGTAATGTATAGGATAAGTATTAAATTTACCAATCGGATGACAATATATATTTGCCCCCAAAGGTTATTAAGGACGCTCGTATGGAAATGAGGCATTTTCTAAATATATAAGGTACCAGTTTGAATGGGCACTACTCTGGTGTATAATGACAGTGAATTAGAGTATATGGGTAACACGCATCAAGGAATTTTCAGACACAATGTCTATCAATTGGTTACTGTGAGTGTAGATTAATTAATAGCAAACAAAAAGGTGAGATCAAATATGAACTGGGCATAGTCAATAGATGGATAACCCAAGTTCTCCGGACCTCAGAAATATATGGCATGCGATTCATATAATAATGCTGACAAATTCGTGGGGTAACCTATAGGTTTGTCATATTTGAATGACATCTGTATGGAAGAGTTAGTACCGATACCTTCTAAAAATACCACACAATATATCTATAAATAGGATCAGCTGGGTAATGTACATGTATTATAAATAGGCTTCAAGTAATATCTTAGCTTTGAAAGCTCTCATAGAAAAGACTTAATTCCCCAGCCATCAATATCCTGTTTAGCCTGATTACCATGTTTATATTGTCCTGTCCGTCCTGGATTTGCTCCTTCTCTTTCAATGTTTGTTTTTACGTGGGTGAAAATACAGAGAGATAAATTGTATATGGTGTGTTTAAAATCCAACACTTATATCTCTGCAATCCATACCCACTTTTCATCATAAAATTTAACAAACTAGATGAGTGGATCTTTTAGATCAGACGAAATTTCTGGTCATAATTTTCAAAGTCGCCCTTGCATGAACAAATATGCAATTGTTATATGGAAAAGGGATGCAATTATTTTAGAATGTAAAAATGTGTAAGGTGGTTTGAACATTGAAGGATGCTTTCCAAGATCTTAATAAAATGCACACACGATCACACATTCAGACACCAATAAAATTGGTATATCTAATTGCTTTATATAAACACTTTAAAAACAATGTTATTTTAATGTGATATATATATATATATATATATATATATATATATATATATATATATATATATATATATATATATATATATATAAGAATCGCAGGTTATTTATATCGGCTCAGCATACCACGGTTGTACCACAAAATAGACTTTATCTTAGGATTAAGGAAAGCAACCTGCGTTACAGGTTTCCTGTCTTGATGTGTGCATCAGACTAAGTGATCGAATGTGAACTTGCCATAGTTAATTGATATGATAATCCAAACTCTCTGGACGTGAAACACATAAGGAAGTGAACCATATATAAAGGATTCTAAATCCATGGAATTGTATTATGGTTTATGCTATTTGAATAATAGCTAAATCGCGGAGTTACCTTTCATTCCGTCTAAAAATGCCAGACATATAGATCCATATATCTGCAATAAATAGTCCTCATTTCATATTTTATTTAGTTTATTTTATAATATGCAGGACTCTTGCCTCCATTCATGAATAAATGGATTAGTTAATTTGTGTTTGTGCTGTCCGCTATTTTCTGGCAATTTCTCTTTGTTAATGTCTTTAAATAAATACTGGTTCTGGAAGCCTA
Source organism: Sinohyriopsis cumingii (assembly GCA_028554795.2). Lineage (NCBI taxonomy): Eukaryota > Metazoa > Mollusca > Bivalvia > Unionida > Unionidae > Sinohyriopsis > Sinohyriopsis cumingii. Next base: position 79,339,850 of record CM068834.1, on the reverse strand, counting down.
TGATTGTGTGTTTAGCAGAGAATATGACAGAGAAATGAAGCAAGGCAGACACTCATACCTGCTACATTGAGCATCAGTCTGCAGCAGTAAACTTCACAATGATAAGACATGTTAAGTCGAGGTCAAATTTTAATTACCGGTATTTCAAATATGTATGTAACATCATTTTTGTCTCCCTCAAATTTCACTGTCATTCCTGTCCCTGGATTCGGTCTCTGGGTTGGGTTGTGGGAAAAAATACGATTGGATATGTATTCTGTTTAATGCCTTTCTCGTCAAAGATGTTGAAATAATCTTAATTTAAAATTTATATACACTTCGCTACTTTTCGTTGAATGAGGGAACATTACCTGTGCCCTTAGACACGTTCGTCCATCAGTTATTCTGTTAATCAATGTTGTTTCCGTTCAGTCTACACAGTGTCAAGTGAAGGTTTAGTAAATTAATATAATTGTGCATAATCAATAGAAGCATATATCGAGTATATCATTGGAGGGCATTTTTTCCAGCTCCAGCTTATGTTTCAAGATTAGCAAAATTTGATATACGTGTATGTTATTAATATACCATATGTTGCATGCCAAAGATATGGGGTTTGTCCCCTAGATCACAGATATATATATCATTGCTAATTTTGCTTATGTTTTATATCTACAAGAAGCTGTGCGAGACATGGAGATAAATAATGGCGAACTAAAGTTTTAATATTAAATGAGACCTCATGAAACTCAGCCAACTGTTTGATTTTCAAGGCCGCAATCATTGATTAATTTCTTCTATTGTCTGTCATTTTTACTTATAGAACCTCCGCGATAGAAAAATATACCTTATTTAATGTATAAGTCCTCTTAATAGCTCTAAATCTCTGTCACACAGTTCACAGCCAGATTTCATTATTGGACATGCTTTTGAATCCAAAGTGAGGTGTTTCTGAGGTAACGATGACAGGTCTGAGGTTTAAAAGTTGCTGAGAAAGGTATCCAATCTGAGTCATGCTCATCTTATCTGATCACTAGAAAATTTGCTATTACATGTTAACTAGGTTATAATGTCAAGTCAAAATTATTCTGCACCTGTTTCAATCCAGCATGTGAACGATCAGTATATCTTCACACTAATTTGATACTTTTAACCTGATCTGAAATACGATCTTTCCTAGAAATGCAGTCGTGTCGTCACCTAAGTGTAACCTAAGTGTAACGCACAAGTGTTTGATCGTTATGCAGACTATTAATTCATGAAGGTCATGATATGTACATTATCATGAAGTATAGAGTTACAATGTGTCCGGCTTGTGTAAAAAAAAAACTCGTGATTGGGATTAACTTATTTCGTTTGTATTCTTCTTAGAATGATATCAGCAAGTTATATATTCAGATACTCTCTGAGCAGGTGGAGAGTAAACCTCACTTGCATAGGATTCTTTTGGAGCAGATCGTTCTATTTTGAAGCATGTGTCACTATGGAAATTCAGGTGCTAAACTTTATTTCTTTCTTAATTTGTCTTTTGTTCCAGATTTTGTTATTATTTTCATGCTAAGGTAATTCGTACTATTATGGATACGATTCGGGCAACTTAATATTCACCTTCAAAGTTAGCCAAATGTAAGTATAATAATAGAACATACTTTCACAAGTAACTGCAAAATAATTTCTTGCATTATACTAAAAATCAGTTTATCCAATTCAGTTCACAATTAATTTACGCCAGCCCTATGTGAAGTACTTACACATGTTCCCTAAAGGCAAACATAAATTGTTTATTAATTAATAATATATAACTGTCAATCTCAAATAAAAGATTATTAGATGAATGTTTGTCGCAATAGTGTTAAAGCGACGATACGAAAACGGTTTTATAGATGTCTGCAGCAGCTGAAATACAAAATAAGAAAATGTGGAGCGAAGACAAATTTCAAGAGTGAATAACGTTAGTAAAACTTCAATATTCACGTAACATTTTCTTGGAGTTATATCATAAAACGCTACTAGACAATGTATACAAAATGTACATAAAATATATCATAGGTGCAAACGTTCGGTGATACAAATTATCCAGTAACAATGTCCATTATGGATATCAACATTTTGTTTACTTTGGTCTGCGGAACCTGTGCCTCGTTTGTAATGCGGTAACTTCAAAGTCCATAGCTTTAAATATTTCCTGTCATTAAAATGAGTGCAACAAATGATGATGCCAAATGTGAATTGGGTATAGTCGATTAAAAGGACAACGCAAGTTCTCCGTGTGTGTGTGTGTATATATATATATATATATATATATATATATATATATATATATATATATATATATATAGATAGATAGATAGATAGATCGATATAGAAATATATATAGATAGATAGATAGATGGATATATATATATATATATATATATATATATATATATATATATATATATATGTGTGTGTGTGTGTGTGTGTGTGTGTGTGTGTGTGTGTGTGTGTGTGTGCATGTGTGTGTGTGTGTGTGTGTGTAATATGTGGATAGTATGTACCCGGTATCAATGATATAACGCCAGATGTATACATTCTTCATTAAAAGTCTACGAGACTTGCCGAGTTTCCTTTAAATGAAAAATTGATACAACGAGTGGTATTTTATTAATAAATAGTATACATGTATATTAATTATATTACATACAATACATACATTGGGCCTTTGAACGGAGTGCATATTTACTACAAGCATCTGTGTATTGACTGAGTGAATGAACTCTCCACATCGCTGTCCAAGTGTGTCTGCTATACAAATATTGTTCTGTTGCGTTCATGGCTATTCAAAATCACCTTTGCATATTGATACTTTGATTGCTTTCTTTTTGGGTATATTTTTCTTCACATTGATTAAATCAATCTAACACACACTTACGACTTAAACATGTAAGATGTTTCAATGAAGAAAAAAGAGCACTATAAACACATGGTTAGCTATGCCAATCACATGAATGTTCAGCCATTCATGTACCGTCCTATAAAATTAATATGGAATGAAATAAATTGAAATGACGAAACAACAAGAGGTTATTAAACTACTTTAATATATGTAAAGTTGATCTCAGTCATTATTCTACTTTAATAACAGTACTAAAGACCGAAAAAACACTCTCCCTTTCTCTCTGTCTCTCTGTCTCTACTCTCTCTTTGTGTGGTCAAATTGACTTTCAAAATCTATCATTCTTTCTCCCAGTCTCACGCACACACATATTTCAGTCTGTTTGACTTAACTTTAACCATCATTCCCAAGTTCAGAGACATCGTTGGATGTCACAAGTGAAAATCCACTACGTTCGTCTTTTCATAGATATTCGCCCATTTCTTGCTACAATGGTCCAGAGTGATAGAGGGAGAGAGATAGGTGAGGACTTTCTATATTTTCAGAGTTAACTAATAATTATTTTAGATCTATAGAAAAGCTTTAAGAAACTACAAAAACAACATCAACAACAAGACATTATATACATTAAAGAATGTGCACCAGGTAACCGAGACATTTACCGTCTAATGTCGATACACAGCTTAAGATACGATATTTTATAGATAAACATATCAACTTGCTGCTCATTTCGTCTTTAGGTTTCTCAGTAGTAAAGTTTTGCCGTTTGATATCTGCTGATGTCATGGTTATTATTTCTAGTATGCAGATTACATACCTACCTAGAGTTTCCATTTTTGTTCCTACTAGTACTTCCAAACAGATCACCGACTATGTGTCAGTGAATATTATTCGACCTTTTAGCTTATTGCAAGCAGTGACCGAGTACCAAATCGGCATAGCAGCCACCGGCCTATGGGCCCCCACGCCTTTTAGGGGCCCTGCGACAACGTTTGTTTAATAATATTTAATCATTTTTGCTTAAAAGCATAAAATTTTAATTTGTTTAATAACGTTAACATTACTAATGTTTGTTTGGTGTGACAAAATTGGTTTATTAAAATAGTTGGATAGTAAACTTTAAACTATATTAGGAGATAATTTCGAGGAGGTCTCGATATTTCGACTTCATAAGGGCCTTCATAGGGTTTAATCCGGAACGGATTTTAGGCTGTTCATTGTATCAGGTGCATGGTTCATATTGATTACACCCTCTGTCGTGAACTGCATGAGGGCTTTTGTCACATTTTATTAAGAGTTTCCTATGTTCACTTCATAGGAAACATAATGTGTTATGACCAGACATTTTGTCTGATCGAAATGATCCACTCATCGAGTTTGTTTACAAATATGACAAAAAGTGGCTGATGGATTGCAGAGTTGGTGTTGGATGTTTAAAAACAAAACACCACCTAGCATACACTGAATCTTTGTTTTGTCTCCCGGGGGAATTTTTAAAATTTAAATTCACATTTTGTAACAGAAATGAAGCAAGGTCAAGACAAACAGTACAATATAAACAGGATAATCGTGATCAACATGATATTGATGGCTAGGGTTTTATGTCTTTTCTATGAGAACTTTCAAAGCCAAGACACTACGAGAAGTCTATTTATAATGCATGTAAATTACCCATTTGATCCTATTTATAACTATATTTTAAAGTTATTGTTAGAAGGTATCGGCAATAACTCTTCCATATAGATCGCATTCAGATATGGCAAACTTTCATGCTACTCACTGTATTTATCAGCATTTATGTACGACTCGCGTGCCATAAAAATTTGAGGTCCGGAGAACTTGGGTTATCCATCAATTGACTATTCCCAATTCACATTTGACCTCGCCTTTTTGTTTGCTATTAATTAATCTACACTCACAGTAAACTATTTAGACTCATTTTATTTGCAAATTCCTTCATAGATGTTACCCGTAGAATCTCTCTCATAATAGTAGTGCCCATTTAAACTGGTATGATATATATTTCGGAAATGTCTCTTTCCATACGAGGTTCCTTATCAACCTCTCTGGGCTAATTTACATAATCATCTGATGTGTAAATTAAATTCTTATCATGTCAGTTATCGAAATAAGTATTAAAAAACAAGTAATTTGTCCTAAAACAATCATATTAAGCAACAGTGCCTGGATCAACTATCACGTACCTTTATTTGTCACGTAATTATTAATTGCAGTAAAAAACAAATGAATCAAAAGCAACTTACGACCAATGCTTGTTCAAATTATAATAATAATAATAATAATAACATAAATATTAAAGATAATTATAATAATAATTCGGAGATGCTGGAATTCCCGTTATTTAATATGCAGGTTCACAAAGAATTATAACATTCAATCTTAGATTGTTCAATTATACTAACTATTGTCACAGACTTTGTTGCCGTTGTGGGACCTGACTGCTTCCAATATGTATGTATATATGTATGTATGTATGTATGTATGTATGTATGTATGTATGTATGTGTATATGTTGTTACGTATATTTGGTTTAAATTATATTTGATTTAATTTGTGTTGGATTTGATTTGATTGTCTCTGGTTTTAGAATCTTTTTATTTTCTTTACCTGTCAATGTAATGTAATTTTGTTTAATACGAATTTGATATTTTCCACAAAATACAGTTTAACAGAATCTTTCCATAAATTCCTAAATACCATAAATACCTAATAATGGAAACACTGTTTAGGACTTAGTTCATGGCCTTGATTGAGGGTCAAGTAAACAACATTTATTCTCGGTGTAAAATGATTGTTTCTTATCAAGGACATACAGGGACTATAAACATAAACACGAGATCCTCTATTTCGCATAAAGGCATTTCCAAAATTGCGAAATACGTAGTATTAATTGTAATGTTTAGAGAGAGATTTCAGAGTGTTGCGGCTTTTGAACACTTTATGTCAAGTTGTGTTCTTCTGTTGTGACTAGTTTTGAGTCTTTGAGTTTTATTGCAATTTTTCGGATTCTAAAAGATGAATTCGTCTCTCTGGAAATATTTTGTGCTGATACATAATTCTTTAACAAAGACATTTCTTAAAAATTTAATTTGGATTTGCAAAACCAGAGGAATATTGATTGCGTTTATACAAGGATCTGTAGAATTCAACAGAGGACAGGCTACAGCATATCTCATCGCATTCCATCTTGGATTTTTCGTTGGGACTCGAACTTGAAATCATTTTATTATTAGGACTTCTAAAATATTTTCCGTGGTGTATTCTTGGACTATGTTTGGATTTGATTCTTGAAGCCGTAACTTAATGTTTTATTTTTACAGTAAATGTCCAGAGAAATAATTCATATTTTATATTTTTAAAGCTTATTTTCACTCTTTCTTGTGTTACTGTCTATTCGAGACTAAACACATAACGTATGTATGTATGCATGTATGGACGGATGGATGGATAGATGGATGGATGTATGGATGTATGTATGTATGTATGTTTGTATGTATGTCAATGGATAGCATGCACGCAGTATCAACGATCTACTACGAGATGAATACATTTTTCATTAAAACGAAACGAGGTTTACCGAGTTTCCTTTAAATGAAATATTTATACAAACAGTGGTATATCTTTGATACAGCGTGCATACTATACAAATATTTTATTTATATCACATACAAATGCATATATTTTCCCTTTGAACGGATTGGAGACTTACTACATGAAGCTGTGTATTGACCCCGTGAATGAACTCGTCCGCTACAAAATGCTGTTATATCCCTTTTGTAGCTATTCAAGGTTACCTGTGCATATTGATACGTTCATTTTATTTTCATTTTTTTTGTTTTTTTTGAGTTTCTATTTTTCTTCACATTGATGAATCTATATAGCACACACTTTCGATTTAAACATGAGAGATGGTTTTAGTAAAGAATGTAGAACACTATACATGCATGGTTAGCTAAGCCATTCACACCAATGGTCAGCCGTTCGAGTACCGTCGCTTGGAAAACAATTTGCAATAGACGCAGAGCAAAATGACGCACCAACAAGAGGTTATTAAGCTATCTTAATATATGAAAGTTTTAATAACAGTACTTCCTACAAAGAAACTATCTCTCTCTCTCTCCCTCTCTTTAACACAGTTTCTCTTCTCTCTCATCATTTGGTCGGTTTGACGTAACTTTTACCATCATTCATAAGTCCAGAGACATCGGTTGGATTTCGCAACCGAAAATCTTCTACGCTCGTCTTTTCGTACATATTCGCCCGTGTCTAGCTACGATGGTCCAGAGAGAGAGAGAGAGAGAGAGAGGACGACCTTTCTTAATTTTCTTATGTAATTAATACTTTTTTGGAACATTATAATAGCTTTAAGAAACAACAACAAAAACACAACATTAAACACATCAAAGTATGTCTATATGAACTGAAAATGTTTAAGACATTAGGGAAAATAAGCGTTTAATACTGACATTACCATACATTATTTCAATGCAATTGTTGTCCTGACATCCCGTCCCTATTGCAGATCCAATGGACACGAGAAACATATAGAATGGGACGATTATATAATGAAAGTGCAAATTTATTAGATATAAGTACTGGAGAAGTTATGTGTGCTAATCCTGCACACACACCTGTATAAAACACAAATAATTGATAATTTCATTCGTTTTACTTTAAATTACAGCGATTGCTAATATAAGCAACACTATTACTATTTTCGTTATTATTATTCACAGCCTGCAATACATTTAGCTAATTATAGGCCGCAAACGAGAAAACAAAAATACACAATTTACTCTGGAACATCTAAGTTTCAAGTGACCTGATAGTTGCAGCCAAACAACAATAGGTAAAGCATTCTGCGAAATCGATAACTAGCAAAGTCAGTGCCGCATACAAATATGCCAAGGACGGCTTCACCAATTTATTGAACGACCTCCATTCCTGACGACGTTCTCCTACCGTTTTCTCGACAGTAGCCGATACACACCTAACAGAATTTTGAAATTCTGCCCGTGAACGGACATAAACCAACAAAGAGTTCATCTTAATTCGTTACAAAATGACCACACACGGACAATAAAAAGACTAAACAATGAGTTGGTATGAATCAAATAAACAAAGCAAAGCTGAATCCTTGGAAAATTGCCCTAATTTTACGCACGTTTAAGAAAACAATAAACGAAATTTAACTGCAGCGTGCAACATATGTCAAGAAATTTTATAATTAAAACTTTGCAATAATGATGAAAAACAAGCCGTTATTGATAACATTTTCGGTGGCGCTTTCTCCTCTGTTTTTAAGTCAGATAGTGTCTCTGATAAAAACTGACATCAAGATAACACAGTTCTAACTGCTGACTTGAGAAAGGTCATACACCAATTGACGCGCAAAATGGTGTTTTACCAATTGGTCTGAATAACACGGAATCTTGAAAGTTATTGATAGCAAACATCGCTGGAGGCCACTAAAAAGCAGATAATATTGACGTTTCATTGCATTATGATCCATTAAATTTCTCCATCAAACAAAGATAGTATCCTTATTCTTCGAATAAATATTATTATTATTATTATTATTATTATTATTATTATTTGAGAAAACATTAGCCATCCATTGGTTGTTTTTTATTACACTGTTATCATTGTTGCAATAAGTAGCTCCGTGACCAATATAAAAACGTTACGTTTGATCCAGACACTGATGCGGAATATGATAGATTTAGGACAAATTAATTGGTTTTCTAACATTTTCCGGTAATGTATAGGATAAGTATTAAATTTACCAATCGGATGACAATATATGTTTGCCCCCAAAGGTTATTAAGGACGCTCGTATGGAAAAGAGGCACTTTCTAAATATATAAGGTACCAGTTTGAATGGGCACTACTCTGGTGTATAATGACAGTGAATTAGATTATATGGGTAACACTCATCAAGGAATTTTCAGACACAATGTCTATCAATTGGTTACTGTGAGTGTAGATTAATTAATAGCAGACAAAAAGGTGAGGTCAAATATGAATTGGGCATAGTCAATAGATGGATAACCCAAGTTCTCCGGACCTCAGAAATATATGGCATGCGATTCATATAATAATGCTGACAAATTCTTGGGGTAACCTATAGGTTTGTTATATTTGAATGACATCTGTATGGAAGAGTTAGTACCGATACCTTCTAAAAATACCACACAATATATCTATAAATAGGATCAGCTGGGTAATGTACATGTATTATAAATAGGCTTCAAGTAATATCTTAGCTTTGAAAGCTCTCATAGAAAAGACTTAATTCCCCAGCCATCAATATCCTGTTTAGCCTGATTACCCTGTTTATATTGTCCTGTCCGTCCTGGATTTGCTCCTTCTCTTTCAATGTTTGTTTTTACGTGGGTGAAAATACAGAGAGATAAATTGTATATGGTGTGTTCTTAAGTTTAAAATCCAACACTTATATCTCTGCAATCCATATCCACTTTTCATCATAAAATTTAACAAACTAGATGAGTGGATCTTTTAGATCAGACGAAATTTCTGGTCATAATTTTCAAAGTCGCCCTTGCATGAACAAATATGCAATTGTTATATGGAAAAGGGATGCAATTATTTTAGAATGTAAAAATGTGTAAGGTGGTTATCTCCCATTCTACAAAATGGTTTGTCTTACAACTATAATACTGTAGATAAAAACAAAGACTATCATTAAGACGCCTCTCATTACAGGATATTTGCGTCCCCAGATTTTAATTATGGATGGATGGGTGTCTTGAAATTAGCAACAAACAGTACAGCGATTGATGAAACACCTTCGTATATTATCCTAGCTTATCTTCTCGGTAAGTAAAACATTTCTGAACATCTCAATAAGTGTAACGGTACGAGTAGGTCATGTACAAGTAGCGGATCTTAATGTGTATGGAACATTGTATTAATAAATAAAACTCAGCTTTGACTGGCATATTATTTAAGAGTTATAACATAACATTTTCCCTGAGTCATATATTGAACTCAGTTTATAAATTGAGGTGTGCTTTTTATGCTATCACCGGAACATTGTTTCGCTTTCAATTCGTTTTTTGTTATGACTGTTGGGAGCCATAGTTTTCGTTTCAAGAGATATATTTTTTCAAATTCAACTTAAAAACTAACAAGATATATTCTAACATTTGCATGGTAAGTATCTTTGATACAATTGTTCTTCTGTGAAAAACCTGAAATACAAAGGTGGCTTGATGCTGTTTTAAGCGGCAAATTAATGTTCATTTTTAATATTATCATCTTTCAGAAATTAAACTATATTTTGGCTTCTTCAATAATTGACATTAAGACGAAAGTCATTGTGTTCAGGAATTGGTAAAATAATGTATTCATATGGGAAGAAACCACTAATATGTTATTTGAACACTGGAGGATGCTTTCCAAGATCTTAATAAAATGCACACACGATCACACATTCAGACACCAATAAAATTGGTATATCTAATTGCTTTATATAAACACTTTAAAAACAATGTTATTTTAATGTGATATATATATATATATATATATATATATATATATATATATATATATATATATATATATATATATAAGAATCGCAGGTTATTTATATCGGCTCAGCACACCACGGTTGTACCACAAAATAGACTTTATCTTAGGATTAAGGAAAGCAACCTGCGCTACAGGTTTCCTGTCTTGATGTGTGCATCAAACTAAGTGATCGAATGTGAACTTGCCATAGTTAATTGATATGATAATCCAAACTCTCTGGACGTGAAACACATAAGGAAGTGAACCATATATAAAGGATTCTAAATCCATGGAATTGTATTATGGTTTATGCTATCTGAATAATAGCTAAATCGTGGAGTTACCTTTCATTCCGTCTAAAAATGCCAGACATATAGATCCATATATCTGCAATAAATAGTCCTCATTTCATATTTTATTTAGTTTATTTTATAATATGCAGGACTCTTGTCTCCATTCATGAATAAATTGATTAGTTAATTTGTGTTTGTGCTGTCCGCTATTTTCTGGCAATTCCTCTTTGTTAATGTCTTAAAATAAATACTGTTTCTGGAAGCCTATGATTGTGTGTTTAGCAGAGAATATGACAGAGAAATGAAGCAAGGCAGACACTCATACCTGCTACATTGAGCATCAGTCTGCAGCAGTAAACTTCACAATGATAAGACATGTTAAGTCGAGGTCAAATTTTAATTACCGGTATTTCAAATATGTATGTAACATCATTTTTGTCACCCTCAAATTTCACTGTCATTCCTGTCCCTGGATTCGGTCTCTGGGTTGGATTGTGGGAACAAATACGATTGGATATGTATTCTGTTTAATGCCTTTCTCGTCAAAGATGTTGAAATAATCTTAATTTAAAATTTATATACACTTCGCTACTTTTCGTTGAATGAGGGAACATTACCTGTGCCCTTAGACACGTTCGTCCATCAGTTATTCTGTTAATCAATGTTGTTTCCGTTCAGTCTACACAGTGTCAAGTGAAGGTTTAGTAAATTAATATAATTGTGCATAATCAATAGAAGCATATATCGAGTATATCATTGGAGGGCATTTTTTCCAGCTCCAGCTTATGTTTCAAAATTAGCAAAAAGGTGCGTGAGGTACCAAAATAACATCACAGTAAATAGTGGAATTAAGGTATGCCAATATCTTCCGCATGTGCCCATACTATTTAAAAGTGAACGGTTTGTACAGAGTAGATTGCTCTCCATTGCCAAGAATTGTTATTTTAGTGACAGAATTAGAAATGAAAAGGATGTCAAAAAGGCAAAGGAAATCTCGGCATTCATAACTCCAGATGAGATTTATCAACACAAATGTTGTCGTTTTGGAAGTAGTATTCGCTTTGTACTTTCCTCGATTTTATGATCATGATTTTATATGTCTAGATAACTGTGATGCTTTCATCAACTATACTTAACACGATCGTTTGGAAACCATCCACCAATTATTGTATACACTTATTGATGCAAATTTGACAATTAAGATAAGTACAATTTGGTGACAATTAAGATAAGCACAATTTAGTTTGTTTCTTTTAAGGAATTTTGTAGGGCACGGTCGAATTACATCTATAGAAGTTAAGGTCAACGCTATCTCTGAATTCCTTGTGCCCAACAGAAAAAAGCTATTTATCCCATGTTGTGTATTACTGGATATTATCGGAAACGTTAGTCCAATTTGTCATAATTTGCTGAACCTTGGCAAATTGTATGAGTTATAAAACAAAGTTGCATTGGTCTGACAGATGTCAGAACGCTTTGAAAAGGATAGACTTAAGAATGAATCACTTCTTTCAGCTCCGACTTTCAGTCAATCTTTTAAAATGGCTGTTCATGCTAGTAATGTTGGGGTTGGATAATTGGCTGAAGAAGACGAAAATGGGGTAGATAGTTCAGTGTGCTATTTTCTAAACCAATAAATAAGCGCCCGAAAAAATATTTCACAATCGAGAAGGAATGTAAAGCTTTGCAATAATTCGAAGTGTGTATTAACTAAAATCATTCTCCGATTATTCTGATCACAATTTCCTTATTTTCATTATCGTGATAAAAAAAAAATTCAGAGCTTGTTTACTTTCATTTTGCAGGAATACAATTTTGAAATCATTACACTCCTTTATGCATAAATATTATGTAATTCGTAAGACAATATTGGTAATTATAAATTAGTTTGGGGACGAGGAGAAAGCGAAGTGTTTGGGAGGAACACAACAGATGTGCAGCGGCATGGTGGATGTGTACATTTCAAAGGCAAGAAAGAAAACATATTAATTTGTTTGTAATATATACAAGGGGTAAAGCAACAACATCTGTGACAGGTACGAAGAACAGTTAATTCATTGGAATCATGATTCAACCGATTTTCCACTTTAAATTGCTATATCTCATTTGTCTTTTCCGTTTGAAAACAAAGCACCTCCTGTCTCCTTTCATTTCAAAAGTCCAGGATACCGAATACAAGTGAGAGATGACAGTGATTTGCTTGTAAACTGGATGGAATTATCTCCATCAATGTAATAGCAGGTTTCCCAGAACGAATTAATCCATCGTTTATTCCAATCATGCATTTTGTTAAAGAATTAAACATACCATTTGTATGAACCAGGTACAGCCGATTAGACATTGGCGAACAACTTGCCTGCTTGATATATGTTTAGGTTTAGTGTATTTTATATCAACATATCTAGTATTATTATATGCTCATTATTTTTCCCGTTAACTTTACATTGTCGGAATCGTTCAGTATTCCCCGATACTGAACGCACGCGACAATGCACATATAGCATTCACGTGAATAAAGGAACTACTTTCTATTGTAAACAAACAATGACGCAGACACCAGCACTTTTGATTTGTAAACAAATCAAATACACTCGCGTAAGAGGCTCTTTACGTTGTGGTTATTTAAATTTGTTTCTGAATGAACTAAAACATGTTTCGTGGACTGCAAAGAAAACCCCAAAAATAAACAGCTGTTTTGGCACATTCCGCGTTGATACAATGTTACGGATTTAGGCTAGCTACATTATATAAAAGATGGACGATTATGTCCTTACAAACAACATACAAGTGACAAGGAATATACTGTAATCTTTATCTGGTGATAAGAATGGCAAAATAAAATATACTTACAGTTTTACATCTTGAATTTCCTCAAAATGTTTTTTCTTAATTCTGCAAATCCGAATTACATGAGCCATGTCATAGGTTTTCAATCTGGATTACACATTTCGAAAGTGTGTTGTAATTTCGATGATAAGTGCAATTGCATCCTCCTTACTGCACTCAGAATGAAATACACATTAAATTCCATAGCGTCTTTTTGAAAATTGCAATTGAAAGACTTCATATTTTCCCACTTTATGAATTCAAACATTCAGTGACAGAAACAGAAACACATTTGCAGACGTAAACACTCTTCTCCCGCGCCACTTCAATCCGATGTATTCCATGCATAATTTGCACAGATGAATCTAGTCCAAAATCACAAACCTTCGTCGAATCGAAACAAAATACCAAAATAGTCGTTGCAGTGCGCATTCATTCACAATATGACTGCAAATTTCAATTTTAACTAGACACGCCATTTTCTTTCGAAAGTTATGTCGACCGCGCGACTAAGTTCAAATTTATCTGGGCGGAGCATGTGCGCATTAATAATGATGTCATTTTGTAATGTCAAATCTGCGCTTGTGTATTTAGTTTGGAATACGGCATTCATTTATTTACGTTGTTTCTTATAGTGTATTTTGTTTATATAATTAAACCTTAGGTAGAATAAAAAAAATGAGCATATAATAAAAAGGTTACTGCATTTGTATGGGAAAATATGAACTCGTTTTGTCGGAAGGATATACTGCACTCACAAGTTCGTGCAGTATTCATTCCGAAAACTCGTTCATATTTTCCCATACAAATGCAGTAACCTATAAATATTAGAGTATCATTCCTGTATTGCACAGATGACTTTACCAGTAATTCCCACTGGGGAAAACGTCACAATAGAAATCGCAAAATATTATTTCCGTACATATCCATGATAACCAGTTTATGGCTCTCATGTTTCAATTTATATTATGTTTGATTTACAAACACATTTTTATATTAAATGATTTTGTGTGCAGTATGGCCTAGTCCTGACCTTACTGAACTCGCATTTGATACTTTATCATCTTAAATAATCATAGGATAAGTTGTTTACGTACGAGTAAAATATATCATGTCCGCATGGCCTGATAGAGAAGTGATGTTAAAATATATCGTTTATTGTGTAATTGAAGGCTTACATCTAAATTATTTTAGAACTTTTCATTATGCTTGTAAAAGAGATAGCTTCATATAAGGAATTAAATATTTCTGAAACATATTTATTGGTTTATCTATTTTGTAGATCGGGTCATCAAGATGCACGACATGAATGCATGGTATACATCATGTTGATTCTCATGTTCTTCACGCTTCAAATTCTACAATTACACAAATTTAAGAATTAACATTACAGTGTTTCTAGCGATTTATAGTTCTTAAAGTTAGTCGCATTATTTAATGGATATTGGTTTATGGCAACATATACATTCCACAATCTGTGTATTTAAATAGTGATTATTTGTGGAAGTTAAGACTGACAATTTCATCCAAAAAATAAATAGCTTCAGAATTGTCCTTGTGGAATAGCAACATAAATGCTTAAATGGAATATGCTAATGAGCTGGATTAATTCAATTTAATAAGATGCACAAAAACGTACAGAAATTGCCTTAAAAGACTGAAATTCTGTCAATAAAACAAAGTCTCTATATTATTTTCACTCACAGCTAAGATAAGCTCTCAAAAGATTTATTTTCCCAAACATAACTTACATTATTAACTAATTCAGGTATGCCAAACCCATATATAATATATTTCATGTACACCCATTTCCAGGCTGGATCTCATTATTTCATAACATTAGTTCCGTGTGTCCTATTACGTATTCAGCAGGTAAAGATGGAAATATGGAAAGAAGGTGTTTTTTTCTTCATGACAAAACAACCCTCGTATATGTTTTTTATTGCTAATGAACAACTTGGTAAAACTCTTCATGTCAATAACTTCTACAATTAGGATAACATAGGTATCGTAAATTAGTACTATCAAATGTACCGGCTTAGATAAACTGACAGTAGTTGACTGCATTATTCATTGTAGTCGAGTTTTTATACTTTAAGCCAATAGCAATATAATGGTCACCCTCGTAAGAGATCTCTTTCGAGAAATCCCATGAGTTTA
Source organism: Sinohyriopsis cumingii (assembly GCA_028554795.2). NCBI lineage: Eukaryota > Metazoa > Mollusca > Bivalvia > Unionida > Unionidae > Sinohyriopsis > Sinohyriopsis cumingii. Next base: position 79,324,163 of record CM068834.1, on the reverse strand, counting down.
CAAACCCACCTTGCTTGATATTAAAAGATGGTTGTTATGTGGTATACGCAATAATGTATACCGTACACCATGACGTTTGACTTGGAAAAAATAATTTTGCCATATAAGGAGCATGTGATACAATACTTAAGCGCATTACGAATTGGCCGCACATCATACGAAACAAAAAACACCACGGTTATTATTTCAGAGAAGATTAATTCAAGAAGAATAAATAAATTCAAATTTGCCGAATGCAAAGACTTTAATTAGCTTAAGGACATCAAATGTTTAGTAAGAGCTTACGGTCTCACAACACGAAGCAGAGAAAATGCAGCACACATTACTGTAATTCCACAAAGTAATGTCAAATAATATGCTTTAAGATGCTAGTCTGTTCGTTTAATTATTCAGCCCTATATGAAAAAGCAAAATGAATAAGTAATGAAAGGTTACTACATTTGCATGAGAATATGTGAAATTATTTCTTCTGAGTAATACTCAACTCCTATTGTCGATCAATACTCATAAAATCTTGATCTTATTTTTAATGCCAATACAATAAGCTATAAATATATTCATTTTTGTAAAGATGATAATATTCTCTGATCTCTCCCACCACTCACAGAAACATCCAACATTTGGTTGCTTATTTAAATCAAAATAAGGCAATACACATCATTTTGATTCTGTCAACAGGGGTCGGTTGAAATATGTGTGTCAACATCGTTGATACTGTGTGTATTTAGAAGTAATTTCAACCGATTTCAAACAGTATTTATCATAGGTGGATTACGAAAGGGCTCACTCGGTACAAAAAAAATTAACATCAGTTTGCACCTCTTCGTAAGGTATGTCCTGTTTCCGTAATTAATGATGTTAAAATGAATTAGAGTGTATTGCTATTTGTGACTAATTGCAATTTGGATTGGATTAATGTTGTAATTTGTAATGGTTAGATTACTACAGATCTCAAATGTGTCTATTTTCGTCTAATAGTTTAAGGTTTGCCAATATGTATCAGCGTATTTAATAACAAAATGCTAAAACGTTAATATCAAAGCCAAGGAAATATCATACAAAAGTATTTCCTTCTTGTAAAGAAAAACTGTATCATCTGCTACAGAGGCAATATTGATAATACTCTATATTTGATTTAAGTATATCTGATTTAATATATATTTATTTTGATTAAATTGTTTGTCTCAGTTTTATCTTTTTACTTTTTTAATTACATGCTACTGTAATGTAAATGTATTCACTGGAGATGACACTTTTACCATGTTTGATTTTGACCGATCTTTTTAGTAAACACACCAAATGTTCACCTCGATCGTGACCTTGATTTGACATTTGTAGCAGCCACGTAAATAAATTAAATTTTCTTTAAAATGATGGTTGTAGTCGAGGTCATGATCGGTCTACGTGGTTTAAGGTGTAAACTATTATTTTGTTTCTATTTCATAGAGCAAAATGATTGGCTTTCGTCAGGGTAATGTAAGGCGTACGTGATATAACACCATCACATGTCATCTCCAAACATTGCATTTCGCAAATAGGGGATTTTCGAAACTGCGTTTTAAAAAATGATATAACCTTTGTTTTAGAGCAATATTCTCAGCTGGCATTTTTCTTTACACTGGAAACTGTTTGGAGTTGGTTCAAATTACTTGGACTCAAAAGGATCTTTTCCTGGAAAATACGTGAACTCATATGAAATTCTTGAGCAAAGACAGATCTTATAAAAATATATTCGGATTTCCATAACCGGATTGATATTTCTTGGTTAAACAAGAACAGTTGACTTCAACACAATACATGTTACAGCATAGGTCATCTTGGATTCTTCGTCAGGATTTAAACTTGAAATCATTAAAGTATGACATTATTTGTCCATTATATGCAGGTGATCTTTATATATGAACTATTCCGAATATGATTTAATTTGATATGTGCCTGTGCATATTATGTCTGGCTGAGTGTGGTGCTTACTGTACAGATATATTCTATGTTGAAGATTGTATATTTCATAAACACTAGATGATCCTAATTGACAGCTGATCATCTGGCAGGATTTGGCTTTTGCCTTCGAGTTTTTTCTTTGCGACATACATTCGTAGTCTTTAGTTGGTAAAATAGTTCAATCAGATTTGTCATTCTGTTAATTTTATATTTATGCCATCTTAGTGGCTTTGTCAGGGTCTTAAAGTTGATCAAGAATTTCAAACTAATATTAAAATCTCAAAATCGATGACATTGTTATCATACATTTTTTAAGAAATCCTTTAAACGTATTTAGAAGTTGTAATATCTGGGAAAACATTTAAAGGCAAATAAACAATTGTAGATGTAGAAGTTCCTGCTTATCTACATTGGTTCTGTTACATTTGAACCAGACCTGTTGTTTGTAAGATGTCGATTATAGCTTTCCTACTTTTGATATTAGTGGTCATATTTCAAGGTGAACTGGTATTACCTGTGCGCTTTGCTAAAGCCCCGTTCAAACATCGTTGGTTTTGAGTCCCTCTTAGAAATATAAAACAGCAATGAGCTACACTAATCATCCCGACTTTATACATGGCAAAACATTTGCATTGTGGACATCTGCTTATATTCTGCATAATTGAAACGTATTATCATTGTTTGTATTGGCCACGTGGCACGACAAAGTGGACAAGAGTGCTACCGACACAACGTGGAATGTTTGAAGGTGCTATATTACAAAAAAAAAATTCCGTGAATTTTGTTTCCAACCTACAATGTTGAGGTCATCAAAGCAAATTATTTTGAAATCTGGCTGCGATAAGTGTAACAGAGCCGTTTTAGGCGAATGTCTCATGGGACCAAATATTGTGCATATGTATCAAAAGACATAGGAGTAAAAGTGCAGGAAAGGGATGTACAGGGATTTGTGACGTTACACGTGTGGATGAAATGTTGACTTTGATACATAAGCAATCTAAGAGACCTTTCAGGACGGCCCCACTCGTCAAAACACACATAATATCTGATCAATAACAAATATCGCTAATTACATCCAGATACCATAATTAGCTTGGATGTCAAGTGCGCAGTCATGTGGATATGGGGATAATGAGAGAGAAACAGAAGATCTTTCATTTCTTAACCAAATTAATTCACCACCCAAACCGCATACACACACAGGTTCAAACGGAATGCTTATTCTATCTTCCTTTTGTCCATTGTCTCCCAGCACTCGCCCTTTAGTCTATTACGTTTAATATCGTGTACTACTGCATTAGTTAGGGAATGAGATACAAACAAGATAACCGAATCATTAATGATGAATGGAGGCTTGATTCTTTATTTATCAGGGGGCCACGGGTGTTCGGGTGGTCTAAAATTTTCGGCATTACCGATCACTGTAATCTCACATTTCACAGCTTGTGTTATATTCTTGTGCTCCACTAATCAGGGTATATGAAAATGCCACTAGCTCCCACTAGGTCGATGGTTCCTAGCGGAGTTTACTCTGGTGTTTCCACCATTCCTTAAACCGGCCAAAATATGTATGCTATCATGCGCTGATAAATATCATTAAACCCAAGAGAACAACAACAAAAGCTTTATCATTGGACATAGTGTCCGAATACTATTAATGGTATCTGATGATTGTCCCGTATGTGGGTATTTGTAGGTTTAGCTGCGTCTAATTTTAAGAAGGTATGAGCGGTAACTCTTTAAAGATATTATACAAACTACATATACTAAATTATCATTCCATGCATTCATAAACATTTCTATATCGTGCACATGCCTTTTATATTCGTGGTCCGGTAACCTTAGGTTATCCAATCAATTGACAATTTCCAATTCACAGTTGACCTTTTAATTTTGCAGCATATAAAATCATGACAGCATTCATTTCGCAAGTATACTTTGATCTATGTTTCACATTAATAAGCCTAATATAATCATTTTAATTTCAGTATAATATATTCATGTTATGTTAAAATTGTAATTCACTATTGGAACAAAAAAGCATATATGGTTATTGAAATTGTGCCCTTCAAAATCTGGACAATATACATGTTAAAATAAAACCTTCATCTCTAAAGGTCATAATGTACATCTGAATATTTTGTCAAGCGCTAAGATTCAGTTGAGGTGCAAAAGCCAATTCTGTTCTAAAATAAACGAACATAATTAAGATGCTAAATCAAAAAGGAAACAAAACATTATCTAACTGCGCTTAGGATTATGTGTTCAAATGTTAGCCACTTTTATCAAAATAAATCGTACAAAGTATGACATGAACTTGAATCCCATATGATATCTGCTAAACTTTCATGAAACGGTTTTTGATGAGCACGTTTGTTAATGTTTCAATCAATGATTTCGTGTCTTGTTTTGTAAAGTACACTTTAATGGCGATTGTGTGTATTTCTGCCAATTGCACTCAGTGTCTCTTTAGAAAATAATGAAGAAAAAAGTAAAACGGAAGACTGAACAAACGTAAGAGAAAATCATAGCGAAAATTAGAAACAAAAATTGAAATTTTATATATTGAGAACAGCATACATTGTTGAACACATTTACGAAGAATAGAGAGTTTGTTTTGATCCTCAAGTAAAGTAGTGGATGGTATTGTCTTTTATAAGACTGTGCATAGTACTATCTTTCATGAATGTTGTTGATAGTTCTGTATTTCATTCGCTTGATCATAATCCTCTTCTACAATGAATACCCAGGCTTAAGGCTGTTTCTCTTCTATTTAGTTCTCTCCACTTTATAATTGTACTGGCTCTGATTTTGAAAGGTACGTATTTCATGGACAGCTGCAAATTTGATATGGTACACAATATAAATGTACAGTGTGCCTTACTAGAGTTTTATGATACGTCAGAACAACAGTTGATATATTGTATGCAAAGGTTAATTGTTCAAACTAATATGTTATTCAGTTTTAAAAGAAAGCAATTACTTCAATTTTAAAGGCAATGTTATTTACTCAAGTATCAATTCATAACAACGAATGGATCAGATTGATTTTTTATGTTAAATAATCACTTTGGAAATGGTTAGGGAAACTATATAAAATTTATGTTCATTGTTTTTTGAAGAAGCAAAAAGCGTTGTAAAGGCGTATTATTACGTAGGTACAATAATAAATCGTGTATAGAAAGGTAAGTCAAAGTCAACCAATTTTGTTAATCGTATGCAGGATATATATATATATATATATATATATATATATATATATATATATATATATATATATATATATATATATATATATATATATACAGATGAAATATAAATTGATATATGGTTTTTATATAGGGTTTCTACTCAATATCTCGGATAGGAGTTCAATCACAATCTTCTGATCATATTATATTTATAGACAATTTGTTCAAGTGAAATCCAAAACCTAGAGATAATAATGCAACTACATCAAGTTATATATATTATAAATATTGTCTACCCTATAGAGAGACATATCACAAATTTACCAGTACGTGTGGATAAGTGTGTTGTTTTCTGTACAGTAATATTGTATGTTGATGATTTTAAATGTCATAAAGCCACATTGATCCTAATTGACAACCGAACGTATGGTAGGAATGGAGTTTGCGTTCGAGTTTATTTTGCTGCATACTGGCGTAGCCTTTAGGTGCCCAAATAGTTCATTAAAGTTTGTTATTCTCTTAGTTTTAAATCTATGGAATCTTAGTGGCTTCAGCGTCGTAAAGTTGATCCAGATTTTATATCTTATAATAAACCCTCAAAGTCATAAACATTGTTATCACACATTTTTTAGAAATCGTTTGAACGTATTTAGAAGTTGTAATATATGGGACAACATTTTAAGGCTAAAAAACAATTGTAGATATAGAAGTTCCTGTTTATCTGCATGCATTATGTTACATTTGAACCAGTCTTTTTGTTTGTAAGATGTTGATAATGGCTTTCCTACTTTTGATAGGGGTGGTCATATTTGATGATGAATTGGTATTATCTGCATGCTTTGCTAAAGCACCGTCCAAACATCGTTGGTTTTGTGAAATTGATTCGATTTCTGTTCATTAATTTACTTTACAAATCATGTGAGGGTGGCGTTTTGTCCTAATTTAACATGGGTAGTTATATTATTAAATCCCTTGTCAAAACGTTTCCGTTTTGTACACGATACAATATGTAGTTACATAAGAGGATTGTACTCTATATTTCGCAGAATGCGATATCTGATCATGGTTTAAAAGCATACCAAGTTTATTTAAGAAATCTGAAAAGGCTAAATAGATAGTAAGACAGAAAAAGTGTGATGCTCTGATGGAGACCCATGATTACAGCGTCATTTACCAGAACAATGAAATTGCACAAACCGCATAATTTGTAGTCTTCAAAGACCTCCTAAATCAACAAAATGTGTGTCAGTTGGATTGTAATAAGTCCGTCATAGAAATATGAAAAAGCCATGAACTAAACTAATCATCCCGACTTTATACATGGCAGATAATTCGATTCTTTGATAACTTCTGAGACTATGCATAATTCAGATGTATTCTCATTGTTTTTATTGGCCCAATGGCACGACGATGAGGACAAGAGTGAAGAAACCGAGACAACGTGTAATGTATGAGGATGTTATATTGCATACAACAAATTCGGTGAATTTTGTTTCACCTGCAACAGAGCAATGTTAGGCGGATTTCGAATGGGACCAGATTTCCTGTCTATGTGTCAAAGGGCAAAGGAGTAAAAGTGCAGGAAAGGGATGTAAATTAATTTGTGATGTTGCACGTGAGGATGAAATGTTGATTGTGATAAATGAGGTACAACTAAATGGGGCAATCTAAGTGAACTTTCAAGATGACCCATCTCTCAACACACATACAATATGATCAATAACAAATATCTCAAATTACATCCCGATACCATAATTGGCTCGGATGTCGAATGCGAAATTAAGTGGCTATGAAGATAATGAGAATTAAAGCAGAAGACCATTATTTCTTAACCAAATTTATTCAGCAACCCACCACGCAAATACACAGGTTCAAACGGAATGCTAATTTTATCTTCATTTCGTCCATCTTCCCCCACCACACCCCCTTTTGTCCATTTCGTTTCATATCGTATAATACTGAATTAGTTAGGCAATGAGATACATACAAGATAATCGAAGCATTGATGATAACGGGAGACTTAATTCTGTATTTATAAGAGGTACCAAAGGTGTTTGAGTGGTCTAAAGGTTTCGGCTGACCCATCGCTGTGATCTCACGTAAGTTATGACCTTGTGCTCCTCTAATGCGGATATATGAGAAACATGTAATTAGCCTCCTTTGGATTGATAGTTCCTACCGAAGTTTAATCTGGTCTTTCCTCCATCCCTTATACTGGCATCCATGTGTACGCTACCTTGCGCTGATAAATGCCTTTAAAAACACATGAGAACAACAACACAATATTTAACATTGGACACAGTGACCGTAGCCTATTAATAACATCTGTAAATTGTCCCGTATGTGAGCATTTATAGGTTTAGCTGCGCCTAATATTAAGAAAGTATGAGAGGTAACTATTTCAAGATATTATTCAAATTACATATACCAACTTATTCCATGTATTTATAAACATTTATAATTCGTCCACATCCTTTATATATTCGAGGTCCGGAGAAAATGGGTTATTATATCAATTGACAATGCCCAATTCTTCATGATCCTGACTCCATAGCATTAGACTACAGCGTATAAAAATTATATAGCATCATCAAAATTAAAATCGACAATAAGTGGCAACTACAGTTGGAAAGCAGAAAAAAGGGACGCAAGCTATACTCATACTAAATAAGGTCAAAGGATATACCAACCCCCCACAACTCGTTAGAAGTCAGGTTCAAAACTTAGCAATAAGATAATAACAGATAAAACTAAATTGGCAGCAGCCTTGGGAAATATTTGACAATCAACATCAGCTCAAATGGAAAATGCCCACACTGTCCACTCCACGAAGATTAAGAATATGTTTTTAACACATGCCATAAGTATGGAACCCAAAGAACTAGGTTTAGGATCAAACAACATAACATTGGGTCCCCACCGACCTATAGGGATTTCCTCAAAGAACAAAACTTAAATAAGGACATTACTTACAAAAATAGTATAGATTTCCTTACCGACATTTGGAAAAAGGGGGGGATTTAAACAAAACTGTATGACCCATAAACAACAAATAAATACCATTCAATTAATTTCAACTAAGTCACAGGCTAACAAACTAAATGTAAGGAACAACAAGACCAGATATCTTTGACATGTCTTGGAGACCCGAATATTCGGCAAAGATATATGTCTTATCAAAATAGATTTATCCTGAAAACAACAGCGCATAAATACGTATATCCACAAGCTAGGATAATAATCAAGACAAAATAAATCCAAGCCTACCAAATCTATTAGACAGGTTAACAAACTTAAAATTAGGGAATACATAAGAACACATGTATTTGACAAGTCTAAGTGACCCGAGTATTCGGCAATGATATACGTCGTATCAAAATAGATTTAGCCTGAACATAAAATAACATCGCATAAATAAAACAAAATAGGAACAATTATCATAACTAGTAGACAGGCTAGTAGTCTTAAAATTGGGGAATAAATAAGAACAGATGTCGTTGATATGTCTTAGCGACCCGAGTATTCTGCAAATATACATGTCTTAAACAGACTTAGCCTGAAAATAAACTGCACTAAGGCACAGCCTCTCCCCGAGGCACTAAAAACAATAAGAACACATAGATAAGACACAAAAATCTAGAACAAATAAGGTGGTCTGAAAAGCCCAAGACCATCAGCGGCCGCTGCACAAGGCGGCAATGTCAATCAAGATATGAAAACTTACTATAACCCCAAAATTAATACCTATAAGGTCGTCCAAGCCCCAAGGATCATCAGGCCTGGCTGCACAATGCGGCAACCAAATACCTATCAAAACTAGTTAGGACTCTAAACTTAAGAATATATGAGGTGGTGCAAACGCAAAGGACCATCAGGCACAAAGCGGCGCACCATCAAGCCTAGGAAAGAATTAAATAACCATACACAAGAGGCTGAACCCAAACCAAGAACTTCCCCACCCAAATCAGACTCAGTAGATAAAGTTTAAATAAACCTACAGACTACCACTAACCGATCATTGGTGCGGTAATATCATTAAAGAAACGGCACAGAATATATCTCCATAAATCCGACAATTCATTAACAAGTTGGCAAGGGAGTCAAGAAAACTATACCCTGTATAAACCATAGTGCCTTCCTAGTGAGCAGGCTCCTCCCTGACCCAACCTTCCTCCTCGCCAACGCCGGACATTAAATTAATAAACTTGCATAGCACATATTAAATACGTGAAGGGAAAGGCACTTTTTCCACTCTTCGTGAACAATTAATTAACCCTCCACATGGTAATAAAAGCCTAGGTGTCAGGATGTGACCTCATAGTGACGACCAAATGAAGCCAGTAATATTGACTCAAGACCTGACGCCTCAATTAAATAGTGCCTTTTATGCACGGACATGCCTGAGAGATGAGGCTCTAATTCCTTCACCTGGGATCAATTAAATAGACCGCTTATGGACATAAATCAGACGTACATGCCCGTATGGGCGAAAACGTCTATAATTTAAATGATCCTGATGATGTCATGAACAAATGGATTAGTTACTTTGTTTTTGTGCATTGTGTCATTTCCTAGCAATTTCTGTTTTTTAATATCTTAAAATAAATTTAGGTTCTGGAAGGTTATGTTTATGTTTATAGCAGAGTGATGTGATGTGATGTGATTTTGATTTTTAACGTAGATTTAACAATGTTTCAGTCATATCGCTACGATGTCTGCAATGTGGCAGTTTATAGTGATGTCTAGAACTGGAGCATCATGCCGCAGACATGTAGCATGATGTCCCACCCAATCACATTATCCTGACACTAGGCCGACCAATCCTAACACTAACCTCTTAATGCTGAACGCCAAGCGAGGCAGCTGTTAGTACCATTTTTTAAGTCTCTTTTATGACTCGGTAGGGGATCGAACCCACGACCTTCCGCATCCGGTGTATAGCAGAGAATAGTATAAAGAAATGTAGAAAAACAATAATCAATGCGAAATTTCACATCAGTCTGTAACATTTAACTTCACTATGGTAAGATATATCAAATCGAGGTCGAATTTTATTTACCGGTATTTAAAATATGAATGCAACATCATTTTTGTTTCTGTCATATTTCACTCTCATTCCTGTCCCCGAATTCTGTCACGGGGTGGGGCTATGGGAAAACATGTTTCGATATGGATTCTGTTCAGTTGGATTTCACAATCGAAAACCTTTTACGCTCCTCTTTACATACATATTAGCCCGTGTCTAGCTACGACAGTCCAGAGAGAGCGAGAGAGAGAGACAGAGAGAGAGGACGACCTTTCAAAATTGTCATATTTACTTAATACTTTTGATGAGCATTATGATAAGTTTAAGAAACAACAACAACAAATCATTAAATACATAAAAGTATGCCTAACACGTTCTCCAGAAATTTACCGTCTAATGTCGACAAGTTTTGCAACTTTTTGCCAGTGATTATATAAACACTAGATAAATCCCAAGAAAATGCATACATGCCGTAACGACGAACCATATTATTGTAGGTTATTTAGTGCATGATTAATTTCAAGGTTTTCATCCACCACTACGTTTTTTCTTACTTCACATTTCCGCGTAGTTTTTTCTCCCATATCCATGAGAGGAGAGGACAGGAAACGGAAAGGATTGGGATGAAATTGATTGAAATATTCCATTCAGTTTGAAAACTGGGATTAGTATCACCTTGTAGTGTTATTTTCATATGTGAATAATGCTTAATGTCTGTAAATTCATCATTGATCAATAATTTTGAGCGCACAGTTGCGAGAATGTTTATATATTCGTATTATTGAATCATGAGCGGATCACAATTTCATATTCCAATAGTAATGGCATGGCAACTTTCCATCTAACAACAATGTAAATGCCCTGTTATTTTTAATGCCTGTGATATATATATATATATATATATATATATATATATATATATGTGTGTGTGTGTGTGTGTGTGTGTGTGTGTGTGTCACCCAAGTTGAAAGCGAAAACCTCCATGAAAGATGTTAGAAAAAACATAACATATTGAGCTATAATTTTGATAATTAACATAGGACCCCACCCCTAAGGGTGATGTGCACGGATACAAATCTTAACCCGTTAAATCTGAACTACCAAAGCAGAAAAGAAAGTGATGAACGGACGAATTAGAACGATAGAACTCCATGTAGCCGGTCAAGTGGATACATTTAACCCCATTCGCGAAAAGGCAGGCAACATATATAAACTGAAAATGGTTAAGAGATTAGGGAACAATACGTGATTAACAATGACATTAACATATATTATTTCAACGCAGTTTCTGTCCCGACATCCTGTTCCTTTTTCAGGACCACTGTACATGATAAACAGATAGAATGGGACTAGTATTTAATGATAGTGCATATAAATTTCACATATGAAGTGAATTTGTTAACGAATTGATTATATTAAGTGCTGGAGAAGGAATTTGTGCTAATCCTGTACACACACCTGTATACAACACAAATAATTGATAATTTCATTAGATTTAATTTAAATTACAGCGATTAGTAATACAAGCGACACTATCACGATTTTCGTTATATTATATACAGCCTGCAATACATTTAGCTATAAAAAAAACAAAAATACATAATTTACTCTGAAACATCTACATTTCGAGTGACCTGAACGTAACTAATACAGACACCAAGCCTAGAGAAAGAAAGGAATCCATAATAGGAACAGAGTATGAAAGAGAATAATAAAAAAGAGGGAAACTAACGCAGAAAATGGGCAGGAAAACACATTAAGTATTACTAAATTTTACATGCTACAGGATCTAATGATAGAAGAGGATTCCTCTATGGGAGATGAGGAAGATATACTTGACCTAAGTGGGATTCAACAACTAACATCAACAACAGCAAACAAATCCAGAAAACACAGAGATAGCAAGAGGTAAACCCATGTCAGCAACTGAAGACTCCAGAGGCTTAATTACCATGACAGTGAATAAAATACTCAAAAAATGGTAATTCTTACCAAAAATTCACTAAACTAAATTACAAACAAAAAACATTTACGTTTCAAGGGACCTGATGGTTGCAGCCAAACGACACTAAGTAAAGCATTCTAAGAAATCAGTAACTAAAATCAGTGCTGCGTACAAATATACCAAAGACGGCTGCACCAATCTATTGAGCGATCTCCATTCCTAACGACGTTCTCCTACCGTTTCGTCGACAGAACCCAATACGCACCTAACATAAGTTTGACTCTCTGCTCGTGAACGGACATAATTCCACAAATAATTGATCTTAATTAGTTAAAAATGACAAACAGGAATAATAAAAAGATTCAACAATGAGTTGGTTAGAATCAAATAAACAAAGCAAAGCTGAATCCTTGGAAAACTGCCATAATTGCACCTCACGTTTAAGAAAACAATAATCGAAATTTACGTCCAACGTCAAACATATGTCAAAAATTTTCAAATTAAAATTTTGCAATAATAATTAATAATTGATAATATTTTCTGTGGCATTTTGTCCACTATGTTGTTAATTCAGATAATGTCTCTGATAAAAACTGACATGTAGATTAACACAATTCTAACTGCTGACTTGAGAAAGGCCATTCACATATTGATTGCTCAAAATGGTATTTTACCAATTGGTCGGAATAATACTGAATCTTGAAAGTTATTGGTATTTAACAACGCTAGAGGCCACTAAAAAGCAGATAATATTGACGTTTCATTGCATTATTATCCATCAAGCTATGATATTCACCTTCACACACACACACACACACACACACACACACACACACACATATATATATATATATATATATATATATATATATATATATATATATATATATATATATATATATATATATAAAGAATATACATACATAACAGCAGTCAGATCCCACAACAAAATCAAAGACTGCGACATTAGTTATTGTAACTAGACAATCAAAGTTATAATATTAGTAGAGTTCGTGAACCTGCAGATTAAATGATAGGAGTTTCAAACATCTTCGAAGTATTATTATTTATTATTATTGTTATTATTATTATCATTATTATGATTATTATTATTATTATTATCATTATTATTATTATTATCTGAGCAAACATTGGCCATCCATTGGTTGTTTTTAATTAAATTGTTTTCTTTGTGCAATTAATAACAACGTGAGCGATAAAAGAACGCGACGTGTGATCCAGACACTAATGCGGAAAATGATAGATTTAGGACAAATTTCTTGTTTTTCTAACCTTTTTCGGTAACGTATATCATAAGTATTAAATTTACGGATCGGATGACAATATAAGTTTGCCCGGAAGGGTTATTATGGCAGCTCGTATCAAAAAGAGCCATTTTCGAAACATATAATGTACCAGGTTGAATTGCCTCTACTCTGCCAGAGAATTGGATAACATTAGTAAAGGAATTTTAAGTACAATGGTTGTAAATTGGTTACTGTGAGTGTAGATTAATTAATAGCAAATAAAAAGGTGAGGTCAAATATGAATTGGGCATAGTCAATAGATGGATAACCCAAGTTCTCCGGACCTCAGTAATATATGGCATGCGAGTCATATAATAATGCTGATAAATTCATGGAGTAAGCTGAAGGTTTGTCCCATTTGAATGTCATCTATATGGAAGAGTTATTACCGATACCTTCTAAAAATACCACACACTACAGCTATAAAAAGGATCAGCTTGGTAATGTAAATGTGTTATAAATAGGCTTCAAGTAATATCTTACCTCTAAAATCTCACATAGAAAAGATTTAATTTCCCATCCACCAATATCATGTTTATCCCCATTATCCTGTATATACTGTACTATATATGCTGAGCTTGCTACTTCTCTTTAAATATTTATTTTTACGTAGGAGAAAATACAGAGAGATAAAGTGTACACGGGGTGTTTTTTAAGTTCAAAATCTAACACTTATATCTCTGAAATCCTTTAGCCACTTTTAATCATAATTTGTAACATGCTAGATGAGCGGATCTTTTAGATCAGATGAAGTTTCTGGCAGGTCATAAGTTTCAAAGTCACCCTTGCTTGAAGAAGAATGCAGGAGACAAGAAAGTTAAATGGAACAGGGATGCAATTCTTTTACAATGTATAAATGTGTAAAGGTGTGTTTAACGTTGCGCTATTTTACTTCATTTTGAGCGGATGTGTGTCAAGCTACGGGTTAATTTCAAATTTATATTATACCTCAAAGCAGTTTGACTTGCTTGGGTATCTAACTGATTATCTGCATCATTCTGAAATTCCAGATAAACATAATTGGAAAGAAATCGTAAGGTCAAAAATTGGTGGTCTTGAAAATAGCCTCTGGAGAGTTCGTATGTCTAATCAAACAGATTTTGATAGATTCTCTTCGATACACGAATACTTACGACATGCCTCGGTGTGGCATTCGGCTAAAACCAGACAACACACTAAGGTATTTACATATGTAGCTAAACTATGGGCTGCTGTTCCACAAGCACAGCTTGATATGTGTATTAGATGCGGGAATGTATATGCAGACTTGATACTTCATTGTTGTGTTAGTTGTCCTTATATGTCGAACTTTAGAAATTCGTTCTGGGATTTCCTTACTGCTAAATTTCTCCTGAGCCTGCACATTCCGTTATTTAATGCAGAAGATTAGCTGCAACTACAATATCTTCTAGGTAAAGGTTACCATCAGGAGTAATCGACAAAGAAAACTATAAGCTATTCTTCCTATATGAAGCATACTTTGTCATGCAGTGTGCAGCTATCTTTTGTAAATAAGGTTCTGAAACTTGCAACTTATGAAGTTGACGAACACTTTGTTGACCGATAATGTGTAAAATTTGTATATATAATTTTTTTATTATTATTATTATTTTTTTAAAATATGTATTGATTGTATTCAGATGATTTATTCTTATATCATGTAATCTTCCATGGAAGGAAATAAAGATGATGATGAAGTACAATGGTTGTAAATTGGTTACTATGAGTGTAGATTAATTAATAGCAAACAAAAAAGGTGAGGTCAAATATGAATTGGGCATAGTCAATAGATGGATAACCCAAGTTCTCCGGACCTCAGTAATATATGGCATGCGATTCATATAATAATGCTGACAAACTCGTGGGGTAACCTGAAGGTTTGTCACATTTGAATACTATCTATATGGAAGAGTTATTACCGATACCTTCTAAAAATACCACACACTACAGCTATAAAAAGGATCAGCTTGGTAATGTAAATGTATTATAAATAGGCTTCAAGTAATATCTTACCTCTGAAATCTCTCATAGAAAAGATTTAATTTCCCATCCACCAATATCATGTTTATCCCAATTATCCTGTATATACTGTACTATATATGCTGAGCTTGCTACTACACTTTAAATATTTATGTTTACGTAGGAGATAATACAGAGAGATAAAGTGTACACGGGGTGTTTTTTAAGTTCAAAATCTAACACTTATATCTCTGAAATCCTTTAGCCACTTTTAATCATAATTTGTAACATGCTAGATGAGCGGATCTTTTAGATCAGATGAAGTTTCTGGCAGGTCATAAGTTTCAAAGTCACCCTTGCTTGAAGAAGAATGCAATAGACAAGGAAGTTAAATGGAACAGGAATGCAATTCTTTTACAATGTATAAATGTGTAAAGGTGTGTTTAACGTTGCGTTATTTTACTTCATTTTGAGCGGATGCGTGTCAAGCTACGGGTTAATTTCAAATTTATATTATACCTCAAAGAAGTTTGACTTGCTTGGGTATCTAACTGATTATCTGCATCATTCTGAAATTCCAGATAAACATAATTGGAAAGAAATCGTAAGGTCAAAAATTGGTGGTCTTGAAAATAGCCTCTGGAGAGTTCGTATGTCTAATCAAGCAGATTTTGATAGATTCTCTTCGATACACGAATACTTACGACATGCCTCGGTGTGGCATTCGGCTAAAACCAGACAACACAATAAGGTATTTACATATGTAGCTAAACTATGGGCTGCTGTTCCACAAACACAGCTTGATATGTGTATTAGATGTGGGAATGTATATGCATACTTGATACTTCATTGTTGTGTTAGTTGTCCTTATATGTCGAACTTTAGAAATTCGTTCTGGGATTTCCTTACTGCTAAATTTCTCCTGAGCCTGCACATTCCGTTATTTAATGCAGAAGATTAGCTGCAACTACAATATCTTCTAGGTAAAGGTTACCATCAGGAGTAATCGACAAAGAAAACTATAAGCTATTCTTCCTATATGAAGCATACTTTGTCATGCAGTGTGCAGCTATCTTTTGTAAATAAGGTTCTGAAACTTGCAACTTATGAAGTTGACGAACACTTTGTTGACCGATAATGTGTAAAATTTGTATATATAATTTTTTTATTATTATTATTATTTTTTTAAAATATGTATTGATTGTATTCAGATGATTTATTCTTATATCATGTAATCTTCCATGGAAGGAAATAAAGATGATGATGAAGTACAATGGTTGTAAATTGGTTACTATGAGTGTAGATTAATTAATAGCAAACAAAAAAGGTGAGGTCAAATATGAATTGGGCATAGTCAATAGATGGATAACCCAAGTTCTCCGGACCTCAGTAATATATGGCATGCGATTCATATAATAATGCTGACAAACTCGTGGGGTAACCTGAAGGTTTGTCACATTTGAATGTCATCTATATGGAAGAGTTATTACCGATACCTTCTAAAAATACCACACACTACAGCTATAAAAAGGATCAGCTTGGTAATGTAAATGTATTATAAATAGGCTTCAAGTAATATCTTACCTTTGAAATCTCTCATAGAAAAGATTTAATTTCCCATCCACCAATATCATGTTTATCCCAATTATCCTGTATATACTGTACTATATATGCTGAGCTTGCTACTTCTCTTTAAATATTTATTTTACGTAGGAGATAATACAGAGAGATAAAGTGTACACGGGGTGTTTTTTAAGTTCAAAATCTAACACTTATATCTCTGAAATCCTTTAGATACTTTTGATCATAATTTGTAACATACTAGATGAGCGGATCTTTTAGATCAGATGAAGTTTCTGGCAGGTCATAAGTTTCAAAGTCGTCCTTGCTTGAACAAGAATGCAGTAGACAAGTTAAATGGAACAGGAATGCAATTCTTTTACAATGTATAAATGTGTAAAGGTGATTATCTCCCTTGCTACGAAATGGTTTGTCTTACAACTATAATAATATAGAAAAAAGAAAAGGAAAAAAGACTAACATTAAGAAACCTCTCATTACAGAATATTTGTGTCACCAGCTTTTAATTATGGATGGATGGGTGTCCTGAAATTAGCACCGAACAGTACAACGATTCATGAAACACCTTCGTATATTATGCTATTTTCTCGGTAAGTAAAACATTTCTAAACATCTCAATAGGTGTAACGGTACGAATAGGTCATGCAAAAGTGGCGGATCTTAGTGTATCTAGAACATTGTATTAATAAATAAAACTCAACTTTGATCGGCGTATTATTTAGGTTTTTAACATAAAATTTCCCCATGTTATATATTGAACTCAGTCAATAAATTGCAAATAAATCGTATATATATATATATCATTGTGTGTAAGGCATCGTCAGTTCAAAATACAAAAAAATGCTGCAATCATCCATGTTTTAAAGACAAATATCGTTGTCATCCACGTGCTAAAGACATACTCTATAGTAAATACCTCTTCCAAATTCAGTCATATGCTAAATAAACATACCACAACCGGCCATGTGCTAAAGATGTATACTAGAGCAATCAGTCATATGATAAAGCCATAATCAACGGTGAGGCATGTGCTATAGACATGTACTGCAAACAATTATTTTCTAAAGATATATATCACTATATAACACACTACAGCAAGGCAAGAGTTGAAGACAAAATATTTTCCGAGATTGATCGTCGTAAACAATCTATGAGTCATATTCATCACTTAATTACATAATCCAAACGACAGATGTGAATGTAACACGTCTTAGTTGAAATTTTTGTATTTCCCTTAGGTAATCTCTTAAGTGACTATCATAGTACCTTAGTAAACTTGAATCAGCCTTAGGTGTGCTTTTTTATGCTGTCACCGGAATATTGTGTCGCTTTTAATTCGCTTTATTATATCTGTTGGTAGCCATAGTTATGATTTCAAGAGATACATTTATGTTTCCAATTCAACTTAACCAAAGTAACAATATATACTCTAACATTTGCATCGTAAGTATCTTTGATACAATTGTTCTTCTATGGAAAACCTGAAATACAAAGGCTGTTGAATGCTGTTTTTAAGCGTCAAGTTTATGATCATTTTTAATATTATCATCTTTCAGAAGTTAATGTGTAGCTTGTCTTTCTCATAAATTGACATTAAGACAGAAGACGTTGTGTTCAGGAGTTGGGAAAATTATTTATTCATACGGGGAAGATCAATTAATATGTTATTCCAACATTGAAAGATACTGTCCAAGATCTGAATAAAATGCACACACGATCACGATCACACAGTTAGACACCAATGATATTGGTATATCGAATTGCTTTATATAAACACTTTAAAAACAATTATGTTTTTAATGTGTGTGGGATATATATATATATATATATATATATATATATATATATATATATATATATATATATATATATAACGAAGAATCACTGGTTAAATACCGGCTCAGTATACCATGGTTGTACCAAAAAAATTGACATTCTCATCTGATTAAGGAAAGCAACTTGCAAATTTATAGCTATTCTTATGAAAAGGTTTAACATATAGGACTAAATTTTATTGCATTGAAGAAGATATGCTGCTTAATTTCCGTTTCAAACAAGGTAATGGCGTTACAGGTTTTCTGTCTTAATGTGTGCAGCAAAAGGAGTGATTGAATGTGAACTTGTCATTGTCAATTGATATGATTATCCAAACTCTTTACCTGAAACATATAAGCATGTGAACTAAACTATATATAAAGGATTATAAATCCATGGAATGGCATTATGGTTTATGCTATTTGAATAATAGCTAAATCGCGGAGTTACATTTCATTCCGTCTAAAAATGCCAGACATATATATATATATATATATATATATATATATATATATATATATATATATATATATATATATATATCTGCAATAAATAGTCCTCAATTCCTATTTTATTTAGCTTATGGTGTAATTATTATGACTCTAGCCTCCAATCATGAATATATGGATTAGTTACTTTGTGCATGTGCTGAATGACATTTCCTAGCAATTTCTGTGTATTAATGTATTTAAAAAAAAGAAAAAAACAGTTCTGGAAGGCTGTGTGTGTGTGGCATATAATATTATAAAGAAAAGAAGCAAGACAAACACTCATACCTGCTCCACTGAACATCAGTCTGAAGCAGTAAACTTCACAATTGTAAGATATCTTAAGTCGAGGTCGAATTTTAATTAACGGTATTTCAAATATGTAACATCATTTTTGTCTCTCTCATATTTCACTCTCATTCCTGCCTCTGGATTCAATCTCTGGGTGGGGCTGTGAGAAAACATAATGTTGGATATGGATTATGTTTAATGACTTTCTCGTCACAGATATTTCAATAATCTTAATTTATAATTTATATACATTTCGTACCCTTCCCTGAAAGAGGGAAACATTACATGTGTCCTTAGATACGTTCGTCCATCACTTCGTCTGTTAATCAATTTTGTTTCCGTTCTGTCTACACTGTATCAAGTCAAGGTTTAGTAAATTAATATACTTGTGCATGATCAATAGAAGGATATATCGAGTATATCATTGGAAGCCATTTCTTCCAGCTCCAGCTTATGTTTCAAAATTAACAAAATTGTATATACATGTATATTTTTATTACATCGTATGTTGGATACCAAAACTTTGGGGTTTGTCCCCTAGATCACATATACAGTATATATATATATATATATATATATATATATATATATATATATATATATATATATATATATATATTTCATTGTTAAATTTTTAAGAAGCTGTGCGAAGCATGGAGATAAATAATGGCGAACTAATGTTTCAATATTAAATGAGACCTCATGTAACGCAGCCAACAGTATGATTTTCAAGGTCAAGGTCATTGATTAATTTATTCCATTGTCAGTACGTTTACTCATAGGTCCTCTGTGATAGATAAATACAACTTAGTTAATTTCTAAGACCTCCTGATAGATTTAAAGCTCTGTCACACATTTCACAACCAGATTTCATTATTGGACATGCTTTTGAATACACGGTCAGGTGTTTTTGAGGTAACATTGACAGGTTTGTGGTTAAAAAGTTGCTGAGAAAAGTATCCAGTCTGAATCATGTTCATCTCATCTGATCACTAGAAAATTTGCTATTAAATATTAACTAGGTCATAATGTCAAGTCAAAGTTATTCTGCACCTGTTTCAATCCAGCATGTAAACGATCAATATATCTTCACAATAATTTGATACTTTTAACCTGATTTGAAATACGATCTTTCCTACAAATGCAGTCGTGTCGTCACCTAAGTGTAACCTAAGTGTAACATAAGTGTAACACTCACGTGTTTGATCGTTATGCAGATTATTACTTCATAAAGGTGATGATATGTACATTATCGTGAGGTATAGGGTTACAATGTGTCCGGCTTGTGTACAAAAAGTCGCCATTTGGGTTAATATTTCTCGTTTTGTATTATTCTTAGAATGATAACAGCAAGTTATATATTCAGATACTCTCTGAGCAGGTGGAGAGTAAACCTCACTTGCATAGGATTCTTTTGGAGCATATCGTTCTATTTTGAAGCATGTGTCACTATGGAAATTCAGGTGCACAACTTTGTTTCTTTCTTAATTTGTCTTTTGTTTCAGCCTTTGTTATTATTTTCATGTTACTGGAATTCATACTGCTATGGATATAATTCGGGCAACTTAACCTAATATTCACCATCAAAGTGAGCGCGAAATGTAAGTATATTAATAGAAAATACATTCAAATGTAATTGTAAAATAATCACTTGCATTAAAACGAACAATCAGTTTATCCAATTCAGTTCAAAATTAATCTACCCCAGACTCAACAATTCTATGTGAAGTTCTTACCCAGGTCCCCTAAAAGCAAATATGAAATTATTTATTAATCGATAATATACAAGTCAATCTCAAATAAAAGATTATTAGATTAAGTTCGCTGGCATAGTTTCAAAGCGACGATACGAAAACGGGTTTATACATGTATACAGCAGCTGGAATACAAAAAAAAAAAAATGTGGAGCGAAGACAAAGTTCAAGTGACTGACTTTAGTAAAACTTCAATAATCACATAACATTTTTTTGGAAGAATATCATGAAACTCTACTAGACATTGTATACAAAATGTACATGGAATATATCATAGTTGCAAAAGTTCGGTGATTTAAATTTCCCAGTAAAAATGTCCGTTATTGATATAAACATTTTGTTCGCTTTGGTCTGCAAAACCTATGCCTCGTTTTCAATTTTGTTCCTACAATTTTCTCACTGATTAAAAGAAAATACTAGTACTTCCAAACAAATCATCCTCTATGTGTCAGTGAATTTTATTCTATATTTTAGCCAATTTTAAGCAGTGCCGGATAACCAAATAGCAGAGTAGGTACCGGCCTATGGACCCCCATGCGTTTTATGGGCCCTGCGACAACGTTTGTATAATAATATTTAATAATTTAAAAAATAAAATATTAATTTGTTTAATAACATTAATAATTATTAATATTTGTTTAGTATGATAAAACTGGTTTATTAAATTTGTTGGTGGTAAAATTAAAAACATATTAGGAGATAATTTGGGGGGGGGGGGGCCTCAATATTTCGACTGCCTAAGGGCCTCGTTATGGTTTATGGTTTAATCCGGCACGGATTTTAGGCTAGTCATTGTATCAGGTGAATGGTTCATATTGATCACTCCCTCTGTCGTGCACTGCACGAGGGCTTTTATCACATTTTATTAAGAGTTTCTTATGTTCACTTAAAGTTAGCAAGCATATATAGTATGACCAGACATTTGTATGATCTGAATGATCCACTCATCTTGCTTGTTAACAAATATGACAAAAAGTTGCTAATGGATTGCAGAGATATTGATGGATGTTTAAAAACAAAAACCACCCAGTATACACTATATCCTCAGTATTGTCACCCGGGGAAAAAACTATTTAAATTCACATTTTTAATAGTAATGTAGCAAGGTCATGACGTACAGGATAATCGGGATAAACAGGATATTGATGGCTAGGGTTTCAGGTCTTTTATATGAGAGCTTTCAAAGCCAAGACACTACGAGAAGCCTATTTATAATACATGTAAATTACCCAGCAGATCCTATTTATAACTACAGTATATTTTTGAGTTATTTTTAGAAGGTATCGGTAATAACTCGTCCATATAGATGGTATTCAAATATGACAAACTTTCACGCTACTCACTGTATGTATCAGCATTTATATATGACTCGCGTGTTATACAGATTTGAGGTCCGGAGAAGTTGGGTTATCCATTTATTGACTATGCCCAATTCACATTTGACCTCGTCTTTTTGTTTCCTATTAATTAATCTACACTCACATTAATCACGTTAGAATCAGGTTATTTGAAAATTCCTTCAAAGATATATGCATGTGGATAGCATTTACGCTGTATCAGTGATCTAACACTGGATGTATACATTTTACATTAAATTGAAACAAGCCTTGCCGGGTTGCTTTAAATGAAAAATTTATACAACGAGTGGTATATCATTGATACAACGTACATACTGTCAATACATACATACATACATTTGAGTTTTAATTTTTCTTCACATTGATTAAATCAATATAATACACACTTACGATTTAAACATGAGAGATTGTTTCAATTAAGAACATAAAGCACTATAACACATGGTTTGCTAAACCATTCACATTAATGCTCAAACATTCAAGTACCGTCGCATGGAAAATAATACCGAATAGAAAATAAGCAAAATGACGAACCAACAAGAGTTAAATAAACTATTTTGGTGTATGCGAAAATTGATCTAAGTCATTATTCTGCTTTAATAACAGTAGTACCCACTACCTACCACAATACCCTTTCTCTCTCTCTCTACCTATCTTTCTCTCTCTCTGTCTGTCTGTCTGTCTCTCTCTCTCTCTCTCTCTAGTCCGTTTGACTTAACATTACCTTCATCGTTGGATGTCACAAGCCAGAAACTTGTACGCTCGTCTGTTCATAGATATTCGCCCGTATCTGGCTACGATGGTTCAGTAAGAGGGAGTGATGACAGAGAAAGAAAGCGAGGGTGGCCTTTCAACATTTTCGTATTTAATTAATACATTTTTTAGAACATTATACTAGGTTTAAGAAGCAACAACAAGGGCAACATATTAAATACCTCAAAGAATGTGTACCACATAACCAAATAGTTTCCCGTCTATTGTCGATAAAGTCTGCAACTTTGTATCATTGATTATATAAACACTGTATATAAATCCCAAGAAAATGCACACATACCGTAACGACGAACGAACTACTTGTAGGTTAAGATTAATTTCAAGGTTTTCATCCACCATAAATTCTTTTCTACCTCACTTCAGATTTCCGCGTATTTTTTTTCTTCTTTCCATTATGCATGAATGGGGAGGGGGACAGAAGGATTGCGATGAAATTACTGATACATTCATTTCATTTAGAAAACAGGGATTATTTTCATATGTCACTAATGATTAATGTCTGGAAATTCAGCATTGATCTAAAATAAATATCACACAGCTGCGATAAAGTTTATATATGAGTATTATTGTGCCATTGGTGGATCACAATTTGATATAGCAATAGAATTGGTATGTCAATGACTTTTATACCGACACTTTAAATGCCACGTTATTTGTATTAATGCATGTAGTATATATATATATATATATATATATATATATATATATATATATATATATATATATATATATATAAGGTTTCTATTTAGGAAATACATATACACAAAGCCACATATACATACTAATTATAATTTATATAGCATTCACTGTATATACCACCTATGGCAAACAACATATGTTGCTTGGTTATTAACTGCTATAACGTTAAGTAGAAGCCCGTAAAAGGTAACAGTCAAGATCATGAAAGAGAGGATAGGAAAATATTAATAATCTTTACAATAATGTTATTTAAACGTATACTCTACCTCTAATCGATATCGCTGCACAAACTAAGTTAGCTAGCATACATATTGTTTTCTAAGTACTACAAGTTAGCAGTTGAGAGTACATAGGTATATATTGCTTTTTCCAGAAGTATTTTTTAATTGCATAGTTGCTTTCAGAAATTATACCTTCATATATGTAAATGACCCAACGCACACTCAACAAATAAAATTATTTCTCCTTTATACGAGACAAGGCTTGAAACATCCTTGTTACCTTTCAACTGTTAACTCATTAGGTCGGACTTTGTATATAAGAATAAAAATTGCCTGTTTTGAAAACACCTTTAGATAATCATCATCATATAATTCACTGAAGGCATCACCTTTTATGTTTCTTTTCATTTTTCATGTGCTCTAATTAATTTGCTATGCGTCTATAGTTCCTCAAATCAATAACGCCGTCCTGAGTATGTTGTATTGTTACAGTTCAGAACTGCTTAACTTAGAACCATGAAGTTTTAGCACACCACTCTGTTGTAAGATTGGTCGTAAACATGTCATCATTTCCTCTCATCCTTTCTTCTATATCATTCGTTACGGTGCGATGGTGCAACAATATTTTAGCTATCAAATAAGCAATCGTTATACAAGTCATTTTGGTCACTTATGCTGGTTAAAATCTTAAGCATAAGCCGCCTATAGAACGATTCACGATACACAGCTTATGATACGATATATTACAGAAACACATCAACATGACGGCCATATCGTCATTGAGTCTCTCAATAGAAACTTAGTGCAGTTTAATCCGTGCCGATATCATGGTTATTATTTCTAGTATGCAACTTACAGAGCGACCAAAACTTTTCAATTTTGTTCATACGCTATTCTCATCGATTACATGAAAACACCCTTTAGGTGTCCGAGATTTGTATTACACCTTTAAGGCTATTTTAGGCTGCTGCTTTGATCAGGTGCATGATTTATATTGGTCCATCACACGCCCTCGGTCGTGCACTGTATAACGATTTATACCAATTTACTAAGAGTTTATGATAGTCACTTAAAGTTAGCAAGCATAAGTGTAATATTCAAAACAAAAGAAGGAAGGAAAGTCGTTTCTGTGTACTGACTGAATGCCCTAATTTCGCCGCCAATTTATATACTACCTGACATCTTATTCGCTTGTGGGTTCCATAACGTAAATTTGATTCTCTGCTCGAGAACATAGAAAGAGTTGATTATGCGTCTTTGCGAAATGAGGACACACGGGCAATAAACAGACTTGTAAACAACAATTAGTTGGTGTGAAGGAAATAAACAAAGCAACGCTAAATCAATATGTCATTTGCCCTAAATGTACCCCACATTTAAGAAAACAACAAGGGACAATTAAGTGCAGAACGAAAAATATGTCAAGACTTATTTGAAATTACAACACTGTATTAATAATAAATAACATCCCGTTTCTGACTACATTTTCAGTGGCCTTTTCTCTAATGTATTAATTCAGATAGTACCTCTGATGAAAACTGACAAGCAGAGAACAGAGCTGTAACTGCCGTCTTGAGAAAGGCCATACACCTAGTAATGCGCAAAATGTCGTTTATGTAATTGATTTGAATCATGACTCTTGAACGTGTTTGGTTGTAAAAGTCGCCTGAGGCCAGAAAAAGCAGATAATATTGACATTTCCTCGCATTATGAGCCATTTAATTTATGCTTCAAACTGAGAAAATCCTCCGATTTTTCACATCTTAGAACATCAACCCGATGTTGGCCCCAGTGCCCTAGTTTATCACCAGTATTTACCTGAGTAGTATTTGTACCAAATGCTCGTTTTTCTTCTCAGATCCTCTTAATAAAGCGGGCTCACCTCACTTCAATCCCTCTGTAATCATTTTGCTCACCACCTGCGAATGATGATGCCATTAGATTCGACTCTAACAGAATTTGTCACTATCTTTCGATCATTCTGGATAACGAAGGGAATTACGAGCGATGTCAGTTACTTAACTAATGGATTGCATCTCTTAAGTCAAAACTAAATATTCGACTGTCTTTTACATTCTAACATATTGACTATATCACAGGATGGTTTATGTCAGATAGCATTTTAACAAAACATTTCATTCCTTCCAAACTTTAGTTAGAATGGAAGAAAGGTGTGATATACCAAAACGACAGCTTTGGGGATTTAGCACATCGATACACGTTCATGGAGAGAACGATTGTAGAGAAAGAATGAATAGTGATTATATTTGCTCTCAATTTCGATTTATTCATTTGCATTCCATTGCAAAGAATAATGAGCTCTGTTAAATTCTGGATGAGTTTCAACTGCTAAACCATATCCCATCCTTAATGAAAGAACGCTCATGTCCGTATTTTCAGAGGCTCTTAATAAATTTCGTGGGAAGAGAAGTAGCTAGCTCCTCCATACTTAAGTATTCAAGTAACACAAGCCGTAACTCCATTCCTTCTATGTACAAACATATATGATTCATATGTTATATAGGATGGAGATCCGGACTAAATGGGGTATCCATCGATTGATTTCTCCAATTTAAGTTTAATCTCTACATTTTGTGTACAGTGTCATTGCCGAAAACATTAAGCATATCAATTGGCCAAACATATAAACAAGAAAATGGTACAGTCACAAACAAATGTTCCGTCAAACTTTAAATTTTCCATTCGAATAAGCTACGTGTAACCAGACTGAATCCTGTCCTTATAACGACTGTTTCAAATTTGAAAATTTATATTTTAGGAAGAGTTTATAATCACTTCGGGTGTAAATGCAATGTTATGTCATATAGTCAATAGACAGCATTTAGACCTTAACTTCAAATGACAACCAAGCCATTTGATCCCAAAGTACTATTTTTCTAATTTCTGCATTAATATCCTTGAGCAAGTTCCCTCTGAAAGGAATAAAATACAAAGGAAACTTAAAAAAGATAACACAGAACATGACTGTTAGATCAAATTGTGTCTTTAAAAATGAGATCTTTCACATTCGACTCAATGAATAGTTGTTATTTATAGCACTCAAACTTATTGCCCCGTATTAAACTGTTTATAGACTTCCCTATGTAGTATCATTAGAAGGTATGGGAGGTAACTTTAGTAAGATATATTATTCAAATCACAAATACCATAATTGCATTTCACGTATTTAGAAAGCTTTATAAATGATTCAGATATAAGATGTATTTGAGGTCCGGAGAACTTGGGTTATCCTATCAATTGACTATGCCCAATTCACATTTGACCTCACATTTTGCTGAACACAGTATCATGACAGGAAATATTTAAAGCAAATAAGTTACCTAAAACTATCATTAACTACCTCAACAGCGTATTTTTGCACCTGTATGATGTTTCATGTATAAAATGTATACCACTTCAAATACAGTTTCGTGACATGTCTAATGGAAATTGTTATGTGATTATTCCAGTTTTAATAATGTTAGTCACCTAAACGTTGTGTTCGCTACACATTTTCATATTTTGTATTCTAACTGTTGCTGACATCTATAAACTTAACAAACAATTCATGATTACAATTACGGGACATGGGTAACCATTAAACTTGGGGGGTGGGCCTGGAGTAGATTATGTTCTAACTGAGGTGGTGAGCCGCTTTTTCTTTTTAATGAAAATTGCTAATTTACAATCACAAATGAAAGAATGTTCTATTAATATAATTACATTTCGATCACTTTTTAAGTGAAATGTTAGATTAAGTTACATTTATAATTTATAAGAAAGTTATCAATAGAATTATGAATTTGATTGACATGAAAATAACAAAACTCAAAAGAAAAAGTCAGAAAGCAAACTCGATTGATTTACACCTCATGTGACATAGTGATGTGTTCTCAACATATCATTAAAAATTCGCTGCAGTTGAAGTGTATTCTCCACGTGCTAAGCGTGTGACTCAATATATAGTTTACAGATTTCAGTCTAAGGAAAATATGAGAAAAATAAATGAATCCCAATCTCAAATTTTTGTACGCATTGTATCCCGATTTCTTGAGCTTCATATCATAATATGTATAGCGTCCGAACATATATGATTTGCACTCAATGCATGATATTTTTGCAGTTGTTGAAGAAAGCAGGAATAGTGCACATAAACGTAGAATAATTCTGACTTGAAATTATGACCAAGTGAACATTTATACTAATAACGACTTTTCTTGTTGATCATATAAGATCAAGAAGTCTCCGATTGGATAGTTTTCTTAGCAAAGTGTGACCCTCGGGCAATTGAACGTAACGTCCGAAACTGCGGAGAAAAACACCAGCCACACTTGTTTGCAATCGCGTCCTTGACAGATTTATTCCGAGAGAATGAAACGAGTTTGAAAATATGTTATGCCAACAAGCAAATTCAGGTGAATTGTAACAACCTACTATGCTGGGTGCAATGATGTAATCTGGTTGTGAACTGTGTGACAGACCAGTAAATTTATTAGGAGGACATGGAAAGTAAATAAATTAAATTTCACTATCGCAGAGCATATAAGTTGTTGTTGTTGTTGTTGTGGGGTTTAACGCCATTTTTCAGCACACGATAGGCCATACATGGCAGCCAGTATTAATGGTGGAGGAAGAACCCGGGAAAACCTCGGAAAGAACTACCGACCCACGAGAAGCTACTGGCAAGCTTTCTCACATACCCATATTGACTGAATCTGGAGCATATAAGTAAAACTGCAGAAAAAGGAAGACGTTAATCAGTCAGTAAAACTTTGAATGTCTAAAGTCCATGATTTTGTCATGTTTACCCCAACCCAGAGT
This sequence comes from Sinohyriopsis cumingii, assembly GCA_028554795.2. Lineage (NCBI taxonomy): Eukaryota > Metazoa > Mollusca > Bivalvia > Unionida > Unionidae > Sinohyriopsis > Sinohyriopsis cumingii. The sequence goes on along the minus strand of CM068834.1, from coordinate 79,294,992 downwards.
AGCCCCAGTTGAAACATGTATAATCAAGGTAATTCTGACAAGCCATTGTTTGATGTTAAACATTGCCTCAGGCTACCACTGATCCATTACGTAAGATTGTTGTGGCTAGAAGTGGAGAGCCGGACATAGGAATTGCGAGGCCGCCCGATAGCCAATTATCACATAGGTGTGGAAATGTTGTCCAAGATCAAAAGAAGTTGCCTGAAGGAGTGGGAGTGTCTTAACTTCTTTTCCCTGCAAACAGACAGACAGGTTGAACTGGCCGCTAAGACGATTGGACAGGGCCACAGCGCCACCCAATCAGAATCGAGATAGGGGAGAGACCTTGATTTGGGTAGAATGATATCTCCGCGTCTTCCGGCAAGAGTTAGTTCGCTGAGAGAAATTACCCAGAGAAAAGGTTAGCGTAACTCCGAATAGCCATTCGTTATTGGCGGGAAAATCTTACAGCGGGAAATTCTAAGCACAGAAAGATTCAAATAAGGTCAGTGGGATACTTGTTCGGTCTTTGTGGAATGCGACTGCATTTTAATTGTAGGTCGTATGTAGACTTTATTATTACTAGAATCGTAGTACGAAGAATGACTTTGTTTGTTAATATGTTTGCATATTTTGAAGAAATGAGTTGATATTTGTAAAGAATTATATAGCTTGCTAGCCGTCGTAAGAGTTAATATTGTACTTTGTTATGTGGGTATTTTATAGTAGACTAACACATGTGTTCATATGATTATAGATTTTGCCATTATTGAATATTTGTGTAATGTACAGACATGCGTCTGATTGTTGTCAGATTGTAGTACGATGAGATTAATACTGACGTGACGCAATGTATTGATGTCTGTATAACAATTCGCTGATACCGTGTTATTACGCCATTGTTTACCCATCAAGAAGTGTGTGGCAATTTCGATGTGTACGCATGCGTGACCGAAACCGTGATAGCTTATCTGATGATTAATGGTCGATATAGTGTGAGGTGAGATTCGATAAAACATATGTTAACGCCTTGTGGTTTTTCACAGGAAGCTTTGAGGGACAGACCAGTTACAGTCTGGTCCCGTAGTCTCTGATAGAGAGACGGAGGAAAGGAGAAGAAAGGAGAGAAGTCAGGAGAAATTGAAGTCTGGGAGCAAAATTGGAAGAGGAGATAGTGGAGAGGGAAACGGAAACAAAGGAGGAGTTAGAGAACGGAAAGAAGGAAGGAATTAGCGGGAAAGAAATAGATGAGTAGATACAAGGACAGGGGAAAAAATCGAACTCACACTGTAAATCACGGGATGAATTAGGCTGTCACTTGGTCGAGGGAAAGACGAGTGATTGGAAATTATCGTTTTAAATTATCAAATTTATTAAATTGTTATTGATTGAATTTCATCTTCGTGTTCTCTATAATTTAACCGTCGGCATAGCTGACTGTGGGCTCAGAGCTGTAAATCTACCTTGTCACTAATTTAACTTTCTAACCTCACGAGCCAGGGTGGAACTTTCATCATAATTTAATTAAATTATATTGGAAGAACCCCACCCCAATGCGTGCAAACGTCACAGATTTTTAATATCGGTTCCCTAAACATTAGAGTCGCTTTAAAAGGATATGCAGAACTAATTCCGTAAGGATGTACAGTAAAAAACAAACATCTCTCTATTCATCAAGGATGGTCCAGGTCCTACATAGGAGTGCATACACAATGTACACAAGGAATGCGGCCTATTTATAAAATACATTTAGAGTTTCGCTTGAGGCCCTTTATGTACTTACCCCTTATTACATACAGGAAATAACGTCTCCATTTAATAGCATTAAAATAACATAAAACATAATGCCACTACATGCATTTAGCAACAACTTTAAATTATTCGCGGGTTGTATATGTTGTATATCTTGAGAACGTGGGTTACCCATCAATTTCACTTGCCCAATTCACATTTGACCTCCACCATTTTGTTGCAGGGTACCATTACAGGAAACCTTTAAAGCTATGAATGTGTTTACATTATGTTAATCAGTGGAGGCTGTTTCTACCAGTAATCCTTTTAAAAGTGTTCTATTTTTAGTTAAATTCGTCTTGTAGGACAGCAAATTTGCATAATTTATATACATTTGAAACATTATCATATCAAGATATTTTCAGTCACAATGCGTCCATGTTCTGCCCGTTGGACTTTGATTGTCATTTTCATAATTATTTGTGTTTTAATTTGTTTTGGGAACGGTCGTCATAGCTGATAATTTGATCCTTCTGTGCCATCAGTTATCAAAACAACTGGAAACCGTTCATATCAGGACAATAATAATAATAATTTTTTTCCTAGCGTAACTCGAGAAATGATAATGATTACATAATATAAGTAACCTATCTTCAGGATACTAATATGTAACTATACAATTGTACCAAATTTAAGTAAGTTATCACAAGCAATTGAAAGCCATATATTTCAGTGGACAAGGTCGAAGAATCCTAGGTTATTAGTTTGTGACCTTGAACTTCAATATTAGGACCAGAAACGTGGATTATGACAAATATAGCAAGTACCTCACCCCCACCCCCCCCACCCCCGTCATTTCAAATGGCTCTAATGTTATACGATGGGATGGAAAGTATGAAATAAAGCTTAATTTAATGACCCTTGAGCAACGACCTTAACAGTACGAATTCCAGTCTTGGAATATGAGATCCTTCCTAACGACTATGTATAGGTGTACATAATTCCATCCCAAAACGTGAAAGGCCTTTGATGTTACATAGATGAAAGGAAGTAGATGGACAATTTAAAATACCATTAATCTGATCTAGATGACAGTAGAAATACTAAAGTAAACAACATTATTATCTCAAAAACATGTAAAGTTATATAACACAAAAGAAACAGAACAGGACTTCAAAACTATCGAAACGTGATCTGGCACTATATAATATTGCTGTAGCATACGAAACGATACCGAGGTGATGATTTGTCCGTACGCAAAATCTAATTACTTCATCCCAACTGCTTCAAGGTTGTGGAATGGAAGGAAAAGTGTGACCGAAGAATTAGGTATTGAACCATGTATATGGCACAATATGAAGAAAATTGGCTAATCGATTACTGTGATACAGATGATGGATTTATTTGTAAGAAACGCTCTGACATATCATCTCTCTATCATACTAAACCACGCTTCACACACACAAACACACACACATAACAAACAAGAAAACAATAAGTTTAGGTGAATATATTGTAATGGAGTGGTAACTTGGTAAATTTCCCTGATTTATTTTGTGTTGTGGTCAGCGGACATGACCAGAACTTTGCTTTGACTCGTTGCTCCTGTTAGAATACACTGGTGTCTTGTATAATTTTAACCTGCAAGCCATTTCATGGTTTCTATATTGTTACTCTTTTCTTCCATATCTGAAGGCTAGTTAGGAGCATTTGTCAGATATTGCAAAGATTATATGCCAGTATGCATTTTGTCAATCTTAGCTAAATCCTGTTCCGCTGTTGGATGGGTGTTACATTGCTAGTAAATAAGCATTGTCACATTAATTAAACGTCCGCCATGAGAGGATGTTCTCTGTCAAATTTGGGTCAGTTTTGTCCTTTGTGCGAAAGTATCCTTTCTATGTTGGGTCAAGAATGTGGTTCAAATGTATCTACTTTTCCTCAGTATTTCTCCTTCACATTGCTGGGTGGAATTTTCAATAACCATGTTTGACATTAAGACAGTATAGATACAATATTCAATTGAATTCGAAACAAATATTTATACAGTGCAATTACTTTAAAATTTCGATAATATGCCTAGCATGTGCCTCATAAACAATTTCCAGATAGGTCGACCAACTGATGAGTGGGAAGGAATCGTAACGTAGATAATTATTTCAACGCTGTGGCTTGCATATGTTATGAATTTTAGGTGGTCCAAATTTCCCTGATTTATTTTGTGTTGTGGTCAGCGGATATGACCAGAACTTTGCTTTGACTCGTTGCTTCCGTCAGAATGCACTGGTGTCTTGTATAGTTTTAACCTGCAAGCCCTTTCATGGTTTCTATATTGTTACTCATTTCTTCCATATCTGAAGGCCAGCTAGGAGCATTTGTCAGATATTGCAAAGATTCTATGCCAGTATACATTTTGTCAATGTTAGCTAAATCCTGTTCCGCTGTTGGATGGGTGTTACATTGCTGGTAAATATGCATTGTCACATTAATTAAACGTCCGCCATGCGAGGATGTTCTCTGTCAAATTTGGTAACGTTTAGTTGGGTGTTTTTGAGGAGACGTTACTTTAAAGTTAAGAGTTTAAATAATGGTTGAACATTGTCCTTTCTGAACGCATGAAATCCATTTATTTATGACACGCGTTTTGTAAAATTTGACCATACTGTGTTTGTCGCTTGTTAAGACTAGTTTGATCGAAAACTATTGTGCTTGTAAACAATGACGGCATTGTTTGATTGTAAATAGCCATAATTTGTGTTAACTTGAAAGACATACACTCTTTGATGTTTCCCGTAATTATATGGTTGATTGTGTTGCCCTGTTGCTTTTAGGAGTAATACTTTTAAAAGCCTTCAACATTGGCAACAGTTATATAAAAAAAAAACAATTGGAAATCCTTCATACCAGGACAACATCTTTCAAACCATGAAGCTGCAGTTTGAAGGTCTGTCTATATGTATGTATTATTTGATGGTGAATTGGCATCAGTTATCAAAACTTGAAAACTCTGAAGCAACACAAAGTTATAAAGTGGAGGCGAAAATGATAAGGAACTCTGATCTATTAGCAGGTGAAAATGAACTTCAAAAATAGGACCGCTAATGTGGCTTATGAAAACATAGCAATTGTCGCCATTTCACTTTAAACGGCTCTGATTTTATAAACTGGGAAGGAAAGTACTAAAGAGTGGTTAAATATACTGACCGTGACCTTACAAATACGATTCTATGGGATATGTGATTCTTCTTAATGGTGTACCAAAGTTCAAACCCTAAAACTGAATGGCCTTTAATGTTATAGAGCAGAGAGGAAATAATTACAACATTTAAAATATTAACTGTGAATGTGACCTAGTATATAGTACCACAATTAAGACCGAAAACATTCCATAATATCAAAAACCTCGAAAGTTTCATACATAAATGGAAGTTCTTGAGAAACCTCAGATAAAATCGACAAATGATTTTGATGTTCATAATGTGGCTTCTTTTACGATACATGACGCTCCATGCAGGTATGATGTAGCCATATACATTGTTGACAACCCTTCATCCCAAAATTGCTCTACGGTTTTGGTGTGGAATCGAAAGCGCCAGTGAAAACTGAGTATTGGGCTATCACGTTGATCCTTAAGATATGGCGCAAGTTGTGAACCCTCAAAAAATCTTGTAATCATGATGCACAAGCTTAATAAGTTTCATGCTTGAATCTAGAAAGGTTTTTAATTACATTGTGAGCCGTGATCTTAATCTTGAAGGAATGGCTCTCAATGAGCAACATGATATACTTTATACTACTGATGTATTATGCCCGACGATACACCCTTACGGCATACCCCAACTAAGTTTCATTTCCAGTTTTTAAAGACATACTTGAATTTTTCAACCATATCCTTTATCATAAAGTCTCGCCCTGCTAACATCTTTGTACACACATACCATACTTCACCTCTTAACCTCGAACAGTTTTGAAAGTGTTGAACGGGAAAGGAAGTGGCACACGGATGGATGGAAGGACAAATAGAAGAACATTAGGATAATATTATCCTGACGTTTCTTGAAAAGGCGGTAAAGAGATACGACATGGAGCTGGTAAAATTCTACGGCAGCCTATATATTACGAAAAAGACTTATCTAAAAAATATTACCAATCTTGCAATTTATCTCAATGCCCCATCCAGCGAATCAACACGCGAATCAGAGTTGCCACTTTGACAAGGAAGGTTGTGTCGTAATATTATATGTATATTTCAAATAATATATGCATATTTCAAACTATGAAAAACCCTGGCTAATATTTAATGTGATATAAGTGATGGATTTTTTTCTCCCACATAATCTGACCCAACTCTCCCCGCCCCCCCCCCAAAAAAAAAAAGAAATGTCAGTTTAAGCTACCATATTGTAATGCAGAGGTAGCTAGTTAGTGACATGCATCACAGTAGAAACAGGATAATGTATTTATTGATGGCTGAAGGTTAAGACTTGTCTATGTCAGCTTTCAAAGTAAATACACTGCTCATGACCTATTTATAGCACATGTTTAAATTTTTCCATTTGAGGTTATTTATATGTTTAATGTGTGATACTTTTAGAAGGTATCGGCAGTAACTCTTCGACATGGTTGTTATTTAAATAGTATCAACCACCCTGCTACTCCACGGATTTATCACCATTTATATACGATTCACGTGTATAATAGATTGTAGGTCCGGAAAATCTGGGTTACCCATCTATTGACTATGCCCAATTCACATTTGACCTCTTCTTTTGACGTTCGTACAAATAGATCTATACTAACAATAATCAACATAACTATATCTTGTTTGATAATTCATCACTGAATCGTGATGTGATGTGATTTTGATTTTTAACGTAGCTATAACAATTTTTCAGTCATATCGCTACGATGTCTGCAATGTGGCAGTTTATAGTGATGTCTAGCACTGGGCCATCATGCCGCAGACATGTAGCATGATGTCCCACCCAGTCACATTATCCTGACACCAGGCCGACCAGTCCTAACACTAACCTCTTAATGCTGAACGCCAAGCGAGGCAGCTGTTAGTACCATTTTTTAAGTCTCTGGTATGACTCGGCCGGATATCGAACCCACGACCTCCCGCATCCGAGGCGGACGCTCTAACCACTAAGCCACCGGAGCGGTCTCATTGAATCGTACCTTTAGATTCTGATTGTCTGTCAGAATAAGCAAGCGCAAAGCCCATTCCAACCATATATGCAGACTTCAGCAATAAAGATGAACATTTAATTATGGTTACTTCATGGTAATCTTACACTAATCTGAGATTTTCTTTCAATTCTTATTGTAAAGGAAATCGACTCAGTTAGGAAATTAATTGGAAATGAAAATTTATGCTAAAGAACGTCGTCTTGCTCATCGATGCATCATCTCAATCTTATTGGTCGCATGGTTATCTAATCACGCTAGAAGCAGATGAAAAGAAACAAAAAGGTGAAAGGTTTATTCAACAATTACTAATATTGCCGGTAATAATAGTGTGAATTTGAACACGTTAAAAACTTGCATTATTTAATCTGCAGGTTCATCAAAAAGATAACTTCCATTGTTCAGTTACTACACCGACTGGAACAGTCTTTCATCTCTTTGAAAATGAGGCCTCTCCACAAACTTGATTCAACCTTTTGATCTCTTTAAGTTACAATTGTACCGGCAGTTTATCTCAAGGTACCTACTCACATACATACATACATACATACATACATACATACATACATGCAAAGTGCAATCTGTCAGATCTCATCCTAAAGACATGTGCACACTCATATTGATGTACACATAATCTTCACATACAGACTTATAAAGAGCTCATTCAACTTGAAAGCAGGCTTGTGGAGGCAAATACCGAATCCCTATGTTATGGTTTAAGCACGGCTCGGAACTGATAGGCCAGGTTATTAGCTACAATATAAATCTTCAGAGACTAATTGTGGAAATGTATTGTGATAGACCAAAACGACAGCCTTGGGGCTTTAACACAACTATATACGATCATGGAGAGAATGATTGGAGAGAAAGAATAAATAGTGATTATATTTACTCTCAATTTCGATTTATTTATTTGTATTCCTTGTAAAGAAAAATGAGCTCTGTTAAATTTGGGATGAGTTTCAACTGCTTAACCTTATCACATCCTTAATAAAAGCATACTCATGTCCTTGTTTTGAGAGGCTCTTAGTAAATTTAGTGGAAAGGGAGAGAGCTCCACCATACTTAAGTATTCAAGTAACACAAGCCGTAACTCCATTATTTCTATTTACAAACATATATGATTCATATGTCATATAGGATGGAGATCCGGACTGCCTGGGATATCCATCGATTGATTTCTCCAATTTAAGTTTAGTTTCTACATTGTGTGCACAAGTATAGACACAAACAGATGTTCCATCAAACCTTAAATTCCCCTTTCGAATAAGCTATGTGTACTCAGACTGAATCCTGCCCTTATAATGTCTCTTTCTTATTTGAAAATTTACATCTGAATATTTCAGGAAAATTTTCTAATCATTTCAGGTGTAAATGCAATGGTATGTTATATACGCAATCGACAACAGTTAGACCTTAACTTGAAATGTCAACCAAGCTATTTGAGCCCATAGTCCATTTTGCTAATTTCTGCATTTATGTCCGTAGCAAGTTCCCTCTGAAAAGAATAAAATGCATAGAAAACGTAAAACAAATTACAGGACATGATTGCTGGATCATGTTTAGTCTTCAAAAATGAGATCTTTCACATTCGACTCAATGAACAATTGGTACTCATAGCTCTCACTTTGATTTCCCTTTATTAAACTGTGTATCGACTTCCCTATTTAGTATCATTAGAAGGTATGGGAGGTAACTCTAGGTCGATATATTGTTCAATTCACAAACACCATAATTGCATTTCACGTATTTCGAAAGCTTTATTAGTCATTCAGATAGATTATACATTTGAGGTCCGGAGAACTTGGGTTATCCTATCAATTGACTATGCCCAATTTACATTTGACCTTACCTTTTGCTGAACACAGTATCATGACAGGAAATACTTAAAGCTAATAAGTTACCTGAAACTATCATTAAGCACCTCAACATCGTACTTTTGCACCTGTATGATGTTTCATGTATAAAATGTATACAATTTCTAGAAGAGTTTCATGATATGTCTAATGGAAATTGTTATGTGATTATTCCAGTTTTAATAATGTTAATCACCTGAACTTTGTGTTCAGTACACATTTTCATATTTTGTATTCTAACTGTTGCGGACATCTATAAACTTAACAAACAATTCATGATTACGTTTAGAGGACCTGGGGAACCAATAAACATGGGGTGAGTTGGCCTGGGGTAGATTACTTTCTAAATGAGTTTGTTAAACCGCTTTTTCTTTTTAATGAAAATTACTAAGTTAAAATCACATGTGAAACAATGTTCTGTTAATATAATTACATTTCGCTCACTTTGAAGTAGAATATTAGATCAAGTAACATTTATAATTTATAGAAAATTATAATTAGCATTATGAATTCGATTGACATGAAAATAACTAAACTCAAAAGAAAAAGTAAGAAAGCAAACTCGATTGATTTACACCTCATGTGCCATAGTGATGGGTTCTTCAACATATAATTATTTGCTCAAGATAAATTATCTGCATTTGAAGTATATTCTCCGCGTGCTCAGAGTGTGACTGAATCTATAGTTTACATATATCAGTCTAAGAAAAATCCATTTAATAGCATTAAAATAACATAAAACGTACTGCCATTACTTGCATGTAGCAACATTTATAAATTATTCACGGGTTGTTTATGTTGTATACCCTGAGAACGTGGGATGCCCATACATTTCACTTGCCCAATTCACATTTGACCTCCAAACGTTTGTTACAATGTGTCATTACAGAAAACCTTTAAACCTATGAATGTGGTTACATTATGTTAATCAGTGGATGCTGTTTATACCAATAATTCTTTTAAAAAGTGTTCTATTTTTAGTAATATTCGTCTTGTAGGACAGCAAATTTGCATAATTTATATAAATTTGAAACATTATCATATCAACATATTTTCTGTCACAATGCACACATATTCTGCACGTTGGACTTTAAATGTCATTTTCATAATTATTTCTGGGTTGTTTTTATGGGGGGAACGGTAGTCATAGTTGATAATTTTTCTATGCTACTTTGCCATCAGTCATCAAAACAAATGGAAACCATTCATATCAGGACAAGAATAATAATATTTTCCTAGCGTAACTCGAGAACTAATAATGATTACATAATTAACCTACCTTCAGGACATTAATATATAATTATACAAGTTAACCAAATTTAACTATTATAACATGAAATTAAAAGACATATTTGAGAGGACAAGGTCGAATAACCCTAGTTTATTAGTATGTGACCTTGAACTTCAATATTAGGACCGGAAACGCTCATTATGACAAATATAGCAAGTACCCCCCCCCCCCCGTCATTTCAAAAGGATTTAATATTATACAATGGGAAGGAAAGTATGAAATAAAGCTTAATTTACTGACCCTTGAGCAACGACCTTAAAAGTACGATTCCCAGCTTGGGAATATGAGATCCTTGCTAACGACTACGTATAGGTGTATCTAATTCCATCCCAAAACGTGAAAGTCCTTTAATGTTACATAGAAGAAAGGAAGTAGATGGACAATTTAAAATTATGTTGATTTAATCTAGATGACAGTAGGAACACTAAGGTAAACACCAATATTATCTCAAAAACAGGTAAAGTTATATACCGCTAAATAAACAAAATAGGACTCCAAAACTATTGAAACATGATCTGGCATTTTATAATATTGCTGTAGTATACGAAACATGATCTGGCATTTTATAATATTCCTGTAGTATACGAAACATGATCTGGCATTTTATAATATTGCTGTAGTATACGAAACGATACCGAGGTGATGATGTATCCGTGCACAAAATCTAACTGCTTCATCCCAACTGCTTTAAGGTTGCGGAATGGAAGGAATAGTGTGAGTGAAGACCTAATTATTGGACATATATATGGCACAATATGAAGAAAATTGGCTAATTGATTACTGTGATATAGGCGATGGATTTATTTGCAAGTAACGCTCTCGCATATCCTCTCTCTATTATATTAAACCTCGCTCCGCACACAAACATAAAAAACAAGACAACAATCAATTTAGCTGAACATATTGTAATTCAGTTGTAACTTGGTAAAGACAATCAGTGCAATATAAACAAGAACATTATTGATTCCTGTATTGTATATGGGATATGTCGAAACCACACAAGCAGGTGGAAACCTATTTATAACACATACACAGATTGTACCAGTTACAGCTATTTATATGTATAGTGTGTGATATTTTTAGAAGTCGGAAGAATGACTTAGTTATAGATCGTATTCAAATATCCTAAACCATCATGCTACTCAGAGCATTTACCAATATCTATATACAATTCACTTGTCTTACCAATTGGAGGTCCGGAGAACTTGGGTTACCCATCTATTGACTATGCCCAATTCACATTTGACCTCTTTTTTTTTTTTGTATTTTCCTTCTTATTCATATAAAATCACGATAATCAACCACGCAACATCTTATTTCAGAAACCTTATATACATTTATTCATATAAACGTTCATAACACGACTCCCTTAAGCCCACTGGACTTAAATATGTTAAAAGTTAAAACAATAACTCGTTCTGATGCAGCCTTCAATAGTAAAGATTACAAACTGGATATTTTATGTTAATGTTTCATGCATATTATGTGGAATCTCAAATCGTATTTCAAGGGGAAAGAATCGGCACAATTAAATCCTTGATTTTAAATAAAATCATATTTTCTGTGCTGAAAACATCATATTGCACATTAATGTTTACATTAAATTTCACGCTGCACTTTTTGGTCAAATAGTTATTTACTCCAGCTGAATCACCTCAAAAAACAGAAGGAAAAAAAACAACAGTCAAGTGTATTTCCAACATATAATAATAATAAAAGTAAAGTGAAATTGAAAATGTATAAATCTCGCTTCGCTTAATCTGCGAGAATGACAACTTGCAATGCTCATTTGCAATAATAAATGGCACATATGGCACATTTGAAATAATAATAATAATAAAAATAATAATAACATCAATAGCTGTCGATTAAGGATAGCGAAAATCGGGTCAGTTTTGTCCTTTGTGCGAAAGTATCCTTTCTATGTTGGGTCAGGAATGTGGTTCAAATGTATCTACTTTTCCTCAGTATTTCTCCTTCACATTGCTAGGTGGAATTTTCAATAACCATGTTTGATATTAAGATAGTATAGATACAATATTCAACTGAATTCGAAACAAATATTTATATAGTGCAATTACTTTAAAATTTCGATAATATGCCTAGCATGTGCCTTATAAACAATTTCCATATAGGTCGTCCATGTGATGGGCCGGAAGGAATCGTAACGTAGAGAATTATTTTAACGCTGTTGCTTGCATACGTTATGAATTTTAGGTGGTCCAAAGTTTCCTGATTTGTTTTGTATAGTGGTCATCTGACGTTTCCGGAACTTTGCTTTAACTCATTTATCCTGTCAGAATACACTGGTGTCTTGTATAGTTTTAACCTGCTAGCCGTTTGATGGTTTATATATTGTTACTATTATATTCCATATCAGAGTCACATTATCAGCATGTGTCGATTCTATGACAGTATGCATTTTGTCAATGTTAGCTAAATCCTGTTCCGTTGATGGACAGGTTTTAAATTGCTAGCAAATACGCAGCCTCGTTTAAAGGTCACATTAATTAAACGTACACCATGAGAAGATGCTTTCTGTGAAATAGGATCAAGTTGTGTCGGGTGTTTCTGAGGAGACGTTAACATAAAGTTCAGAGCTTTGATAATGTTGGAACAGTATCCTTTCTGAACGCATGAAATCCTTTTATTCATGACAGGCGTTTTCTCAGATTTGACCATATCGTGTTTGTTGCTTTTCAAGACGAGTTTGATCGAAAACTTTTGTGCTTGTAACAATGATCGCATTGTTTGATTGTAAATAGCCATACTTTGTGTAAACTTAACACATACACACTCCAAGATGTTTCCCGCATTTATGTGGTCAATTGTGTTGCAAATTTGCTTTTAGGAATAATACTTTTAAAAGTCTTCAACAATAGCACCAGTCATAAAAAACAAACTCGAAATCCTTCATAGATGGCAGACATCTCTCAAATCAATTTAGCTGGGATTGGAAGACCTGTCTATAGTTTCGAACTGTGGTCATCAATATTGGATGGTGAATTAGTATAAGTTATCAAAACGTGAAAGCTCTGAAGCAACACAAAGTTATAAAGCGGAGGGGAAAATGATAAGAAACTCTAATGTATTAGCATGTGAGCCTGGACTTTAAACATAGGACCGCTAATGTGGTTAATGAAAACAAAGCAAGCGTCGCCACTTCACTTCAAACGGCTCTAATTGTATAGAATGGGAAGGAAAGCACTAAAGAGCGTTTAAATATACTGACAGTGACCTTAAAAATACGACTCTATGGGTTATGTCATTTTTTCTAATAGTGTACCAAAGATCAAACCCTAAAACTAAAAGGCCTTTAATGTTACAGATCAGATGTTACAGACAATAAAGGAATTAGATGCACCATTTAAAGTACTGACTGTGAATGTGTCCTAGAAGATAAGACCACCACTAAAGTAGACAACATTCTATAATATCAAAACCATCTGAAGTTGTATACATGAAGGGAAACTATTGAGAACTCTCATTAAAAACAAATTTGATGTTGATAATGTGGCTTCTTTTACGATACATGATGCCCCATGCGGTGATGACGTAGCCATACACATTGTTGACAACCCTTCATCCCAAAATTGCTCTACGATTGTGGAGTGGAATCGAAAGCGCCAGTGAAACCTTAAGTACTGGGCCATCACGTTGATCCTAAATATATGGCTGAAGCTGTGATTATAAAATAAAATTGTAATCACGATGCACAAGCATACAAAGTTTCATGCTTGAATCTCGAAATGTTTTTAGTTACACTGTATATTTAAAGTGGAAGCCGTGATCTTAATCTTGAAGGAATGGCTCTCAATGAGCAACATGATATACTTTCTACTACTGATGTATTATGCCCGATGAGACACCCTTCCGGCATACCCCAACTAAGTCTCATTGCCAGTTTTAAAAGACAAACTTGATTTTTCTAAACCATATCCTTTATCATAAAGTCTCGCCCTGCTAACATCTTTGTACACACATACCATACTTCACATCTTAACCTGGAATATTTTTAAAAGTGTTGAATTTGAAAGGAAACGACGCACAGATGGATGGAATGACAAGCAGAAGAACATAGAATAATATGATACTAACGTTTCTTGAAAAGTCGTTAGAGAGATACGACATGAATCTGGTAAAATAGTACGGCATCCTATTTTTTTCGAAAAAGACCTTAACTAAAAACTATCACAAATCATGAAATTTATCTTATTGCCCTATTTAACACGCGTATCACAGTTGCCACTTAGAGAAGGAAGTGTGTGCGGTAATATTATATGTATATTTCAAACAATAAAAAACACAGGCTAATATTTACTGTGATATAAATAATGGATTTTTTTCTTTTTCAACATAATCTGACCCAACTACACCTGTAAAATGTCAGTTTAAGCTACCATATTGTAATGCAGAGGTAGCTAGTTAGTGACATGCATCACAATAGAAATAGGATAATGTATTTATTGATGGCTGAAGGTTAAGACTTAACTATGTCAGCTTTCAAAGAAAAAACACTGTTCATGACCTATTTATAGCACATGTTTAAATTTTTCCATTTGAGGTTATGTTTAGTGTGAGTATTTTTAGAAGTAATAGGCAGTAACTCTTGCACAAAGTTTTTATTTAAATAGTATCAACCGCCATGCTACTCCACGTCTTTGTCACAGTTATATACTATTCACGTGTATTACGGTTTGGAGGTCCGAAGAATCTGGGTTACCCATCTACTGACTATGCCCAATTCACATTTGACCTCTTTTTTTTTGACGTTGATACAAGTGAGTCTTTACTAACATTAAAAAACATAATATTTTGTTTCAAAATGTATCACTGAATCGTACCCCTAGATTCTGATTGTCTGTCAGAATGAGCCAGCGCAAAGCCTATTCGAACTGGGACTTCGAAATGTCGGTAATTTCTAGCATATATGCAGGCTTCAGGAGTTACGATGAACATTTAATTATGGATACTTCATGGTAAGTTTACACTAATCTGAGATTTTGTTTCAATTGTTATTCTAACAGCAATCGACTCAATTTGGAAATATTTTTCTAAATGAAAATTTGCTAAATAATGTAGTTTTGCTTACTTTGAATAGCGTAACTTCTATTGGTCGAGTAGTTCATGCTAGAAGCATACAAAAAGTACGAAAAAAGACAAACGTTTATTCAACAATTCCTAATATTACCGGTAATAATAGTGTGAATTTGAACACGTTGAAAACTCGCATCATTTAATCTGCAGGTTTATCAAAAAGACAACTTCCTTTGTTCAGTTACTACAACGACTGTCACAGTCTTTCATCTCTTTGTAACTGAAGCATCTCCACTGACTAGGTTCAACCTTTAGATCTCAAGGTGACTTATCATAGGACAACTGTCACATCGACACTAGACAGGCACATGTCATGGATTGTTATAATGATATATATATATATATATATATATATATATATATATATATATATATATATATATATATATATATATACAGAGACAAAGAAAGAGAGAGAGAGAAAGAATTAGAGAGAGAAAGAGAAAAAAATACAAATAATTTGGAGAGTTACAGTCCATTCTAATGCACTACATCGATCTAGAAATCACGTTTGCCAGGAATTAATTAAGATAAATGTAATAAAGTTACTACGAACAGTGCAGAACTCGTAGTCAGTTTATTACACACACACACACACACACACACACACACACATATATATATATATATATATATATATATATATATATATATATATATATATATATTTATAAAGGAAGGGTTAGAATGAGAGACATACCTTCCTACCTACTACACACACACACACAGGCACACATATGCATGCATGCATGCATGTATGTACGCATGCACGCGCACACCCAAACACAGATATAAATACATACATACATACATACATACATACATACATACATACATACATATATACTGTTACGGAATTAAACACTTATATTTATTGAATACATGTACTCGGGTTTCGGTTTTTGTGTACAACGATACCCGAGTGTGATTAATGTATATCTTGTGTCGCATTTCGGAATAGTGAGTTCGGTTCATCCCATGTCTACAATGCACAGACTGTCTCTGTATAAATGCCTCACCGTATGTACATTTCTTTACAATACGAAATAGTCTTGTCAGCGGGCAGTCTCCTTCAACCACTTGCACATCTTCAGCTGTATAGATGTCTGTGACCGGAGTGTCTGTCTGTGACAGGAGTGTCTATGTCTGTGACCAGAGTGTCTGTGTCTGGAGTGACCGGAATGTCTGTGTCTGTGATTGGGGTGTGTAATGTCCAGTGTCCTGGGTGTTCGGAGGAACCCAAAGAAGACCAACCAAAACAAAACTAACAAAACACAGCAAAAAACACCACCTCCACCGCCACCACTATCACCAGCAACAATTACAGAAGAAAGTAATATAAGAAATGACCATTTAGTCATACTTTTATAAACCAAAGCCGATACAAACAATGGAAAACGAACAATTTCTCTCATATCATGGATACAAAAGGAATGAAAATACTCTCATGCAATGTTAACAGTCTAAATCCAAACAAAACTAACAAATTAATAAACTTAGCAAGGAACTTTGACGTTATATGCCGTCCATACACAAATATGGGGATAATATACAACATCAACAACACGAACAACAACGTTTACATGTGACATAGCCCAACAACGTTTACATTAAGAGCAATTACATTTGTATATATTGTATTTCATTGATTCTGTTTTTGGTCTGCATATATTTTTCCACGCTTTACTACTTTACTAAATGATAACACTTGTTTTGCACAAGATCGTAGTCTAACTCGCGATTTCATTAGTATTTGCATCAAACCTGATTATAATTTCATGCACTGTTGTTGTTCTTGTTATGGGGTTTGACGCCATTTTTCAGGCCACGATAGTGTTTTCATTGCGGCCAGTATAAATGGTAGAGGAAGAACCCGGCAAATTCCCCGAAAGAACCACAGACCCACGAGAAGCTTTCTCACATACCCGCAATGGAGAGACTCGAACCCACGCAGACAGGTGAGATGGCAGTGATCCGCTTTAGACCACTCGGCTGTTCGGGGCCCTTTCATGCACTGTAACACTTCCTTAAATTTTGAAGAAATGTTGTTGCAGTTTCCAGTAATAAGTATATTGGTGAGCACATCCCAAAGATGTCATTGTGCGGGTCACTTTATACGCCCAGCCTATTTGCAAGCGTACTCTATTGTTACGAATCTAAGCTCTTAAAATAAGTGACTGAAAAAGTGAAGACAAAATTGTTTGCATAATTCAACAAATAATTTATTTCCCTCGAATAAAATGGAAAAATACAATTAAAAATAGAATTTACGTTTTAAGAACTAAGTACAAAAATATCAAAGAATTTGAAAAACTATTATCAGGTTCTAAGTGAATTACAGTTCTAATCCCGACGAAAATCCAAGATGGAAGGGGATGACGTATGTAATACTCAACGTTGTACTGATCTGTCAACAGTGTGTTGTTGAACAACGGAAAATAGTATTACAGCTTTTTAATTTCGTATAAAATCCAGTAAATATCTTTGTCCAAGAATTATCAGAGCACGTATGTATTTCCATGGAATATAATCACATGAAATCAATAATTTGAAGAAGAAAAAAAAAAACTCAGCCCAAACTGGACACAACATAAAACAACTTGACGTCCCAAGTGTAAAGGCTGGACACATATAATTCTTATCATAACATCAGCTACAAGACTAACTAAAACGCAAAACTTGTTTCCTGGGTTCAAGAGTTCAACTTTCCAGAAGGAATCGACGTTTGTTACATGATAATTATCACGTCGTCCAAGTATGGCCTTCGTCCAACTCAAGGATTCTTACTCTGAGAAAGGAAAGTATAAAAACGTTTAAAATTTGTTTACCAAAACTGCTACTGATTTCGAAACAAGGTCAGGAACTAGATATAAGGTTTCTGTCATTAATTATTTACGTCAAAAATATAAATAAAATAAATCAGTCAGGACAAACAGAACTGAACTTTTATTCTAGACAAAATCATATCCAGCAACCAATATTACATTAATATACCATGTACTGGAATAATAAAGAAAACAATTAAAACAAACAAACAAAAAATTGAATTTCATATATAAATAAATATAAGATATGCATAACACTATGTAAATAAATGATATATTGTTTGTCATTTGGTATTTTGGTGTGTGGGGGGAACAACTTTTATTAAATCAGTCGGTATATTTGACTTCTGTCCGTTTTATTTTCAAAAGAAACGGCTTCTTCAATACCCCAAGAGGTAATTATCTACAAAATGTCCTTTTGTTATATTATGAAAACGTAATAGTATTGTGAGGAAACCAATTTCCTTCTTTCCGTCACCTTGGCTCTGGCCTTTTATTTTTTGTAAACAAACACTGCTCCTCAACCCAAGTGCACGTCGTGAACAAGCTATAGCTCAGGTACGTGTGGAAGATGTTCATATCAAGCAGCCTTTATGTTTCCTAAGCATTACAATTCTAACACTAAATATTGCACATCGATGGTAAATAATCACTGTAAGGCGTTTATAACTTGTGAAGGAATAACATTCCTTGTTCAAGTGATAATGACTAGAAATATGCCTTGTCATAAATCACTACCAATATATTGCCTTTGGTTTAGACTAGTTCTAGACATGGATCTGTTTCTGCAAAACATAGCATGGTTAAAACACATGCAAGAGACAACCTATATATCAGTCTTTTTTGCTGCGATAACACAAGAAAAAACATTGTCAGTTAAATTAAACATTAGAGACCTACTCTGGAATGGAGAATATTGTTTGTGAACACGTGGTCTTTTCAGACAAATCTCTTTCAATATCGTAGCCGATCCTGGCTAGGAACTTTTAAGTGAGTTTCGTTTGTCTGTAAAGCACGATTCGCTTCAATATATGCCATTTGAAAACGATGATACTTTACCCACATTGTAACGTGTACATACTTAGTGTCGGCTGAGCTAATTAGCCTGCAAGTTCACAGCCCACGCGGACGCAGTGATGGGTTTTCTAAAGAGGTCTAATTATGTCATGTTATCGGTAGGATACATAAACACACTATCATTACGATTGTGTATCAATAGTATGTTTATTGTCTATTAATAGCTAGTTGTATTGATTCTGATGGACAATACCTGATGCAAAGAGGGATTGGTAATCTTGGCTGAATGTTTCCAGCAGAAAGAAAACCTGACATGTATTTAGTTTGGGTAATATCTTTTGTAAGAAGTCAATCACCCGAAGAGGCTAGTAAAATGAAAGAGGGAGATGGAAAAACAAGAATACGTCGACCGATCACCAGCAGTGATTTGGGAAGGACGTGAATCACTAGGTGACTCTCTCCTGCCAGGAATCTGAATTCAATATGTTACTCAATCGTGTGTTAGAATTTGTTATATCAGTAACATAACGGCCAAATGAAATTCGCTTAATCTTTAAACTCTTTTTCTAAGAGAAAGTCAATTATTCTCATGTCATTTTATATGTAATTGTTTAAATTGTTGTATTGTACATAATCTTCTATATCTCTGCAAAAGTATATGTTACTCCATCCTTTAGTTTCATACGCCATACAAATAAATACTCGATTCTGCAATAACAACATAGTGGCTCATCTCCTAGATAACGAGAACCAACACAATTAACTGGTGGGAAAGATCACATCAAAAATTCAAGCACTACTTCCCGGCACATAAACAAATAAAGATATGTCTACTTTTATTCATCTCTAAACCTCAAAAATAATCAGACATAATAACGAGAAAGAAAAAAATTAAATATAGACATGTGTCCGTGACCTTGAAGTACCCAATTATATATTTACCAAAATCTGCAATTTTTTCTTCAAACAATTAATTTACACCTTTGAAGGAAAAAATGCTGATGAACGCAGACTTCTCCGTCCTGACCTGGACCCTTCAACTTAGTATCGCTACAATGGTTTATGACAACTATATCTAGTTTTGCCCTTAACTTCATGCAGCTTTTATTAGGTACAATGGTAAGGAAAGAAGGAAAGACAGCTCAAGCAGCAGAGAGGGCGATCAGACCACTTTAGGGAGTGGTCACCCTTGTGTTTGAACCAAAAAAAAAAAACAGTGACCCTTCATAGAGGTCAATACCACGTCTACGATTATTGTTTGTCCCAAACAGAATTGTAGACGGGCCCTCTCTGCTGCTCAATAATTCTGTGAATCTTCATCTGAATCCTGGGAATCTTCATCTGAATCCTGGGAATTTGTTCTATGTTTCAAGCAATATTCAAGTTCTGACGGTGGTTTTTCTATTTTTGGATTTATGTTCTTTCTTTTTCTGTAATATATCATCAAACTTCTGTATCGATCTCCACCGCAATTTTTGCAAATCTGATATAATCCTCTAACGCCGTTGTTACATCCAACACAACTTCGTGGACCAGCATGAGGATTTTTCTTTATAAGATAATTATGTTTTTTGCAATATTCTCCACGGCATTTTTTATCACATTTGTTAGTGGTTCCTTGACGCAGCCACGCACAGTTGTTCATTATATGAATGATATCTTTTTAATTAAATTTACACCCCTTCTGCTGATATTAATTAAAAGATTTTATCAAGACCCACACGATATCTTGTTCTTGGATCATGTAAATTTATTGTTATAAATCCGTGCGGAGTAGCTTGCGCTCGTGAGAAGAAATTTCTGAATTTAATTATATCCATGTCACCACCACACCAAGTTTGATGAATATTTCTAAGTGTGTGTGTGTCTACGCCATTAAACACAACTAAAATATTGCAGTTGTCTCTAATCACCTTCGGAATTTGTGTGTATCGTTGAGTAACATAGATCACGTCTGTATTTTTATGTCTACCTCGAGAAAATATTCTGGCTGGATTTGATTGTTTATCTAGCATCACATCGTCGTATACAACTAAATTATTAATAAATCCGTCTAAAACATCTACGGACGGTGCTTCATCAATATCGGTTATAAACTCTATAACATCATTACCTTCATCCAGTAATCGCGCGTTTTCATTGAAATCTTTAAGTACATCATAACATCGTTGATCATCAGCGGATGGTGCTACTAAATACAATTTATCCCATTTCAACCATCTCATTATCAGATTAAGTAATAACTGCGTCTTACCCGATCCAGATGGTCCTATGATAATCATTATGATGGAATTTGGTAACGCAGGGTGGTGTTTAACTGGCTCTCGTTTTCTTGTTGCTGAGAAATCAATTATATCCATATATATTATGTCATGAATTTGTATTGCTTACGCTGTAGAGTTAAAACTCCAACTACTGATTTACCTACGGTTACAACAAAAAATAAAAAAATAGCGTATGGTGGAAAATGTTCTGTATGCGGTAGAAAGAAATTTTCGTTTTTACCTAATAAGCGCGGTGGTGATATTGCTAATTTGATGTCAAAGTTTCCAGGTACTCCATGGGCTAAATACAGCGGAGAAAAACATCTACCAGGTTATAATTATTGCGGTCCTGGTACCAGACTTGATATCAGGCTCGATAATCAAGATCAACCAAAACCAGGCGAGGAACCAATAAACGCTATTGATCGAGCTTGTCACGCTCATGATGTAGCTTATAAAAGTAAAAATCTACAAGATAGACATATTGCAGATGTGAAATTAATTCACGCGTTAAATTCCATAAAAAATAAAAATATTAGAGAATCATTAGCTAATTGGTTAGTAAGATCCGCGATGAAAGGTAAATTAGCGCTTGGGGCTGGTAATTAATAATGGAATCGATTTATTATTCACCAAGAGGATACTGGAGAGGCAAAACAGCAATTGGTAAACTTGCTAATGCAGCAGCGGTTAAACATTCTACTGCTAAAACGTGGTTATCCAAACAAGCAATATGGCAAATTTATCTACCACCACCGAAACGAATTCAGTACGCGTATTTCGATGTCAGTGTTCCTAATGAAGTTCATCAAGCTGATATTCTGTTTTTACCGCATGATACTGTGCGTAGAAAAACATACAAATACGCGTTAACCGTAGTTGATGTTGCAAGTAGATATAAAGAAGCAGAGCCGCTATCAGCGAAAACATCATCTGAAGTAGCCGATGCGTTTGAACGAATTTATCAACGAGGACCATTACGATGGCCACAATTATTACAGGTTGATCCTGGTAAGGAATTTCTTGGTCCAGTATCATCGTTGATGAAACAACATAATACCAAAATACGACGAGGGCATACTGCAATTCATCGTGATCAGGCAATTGTTGAGCGATTTAATCGAACACTAGCTGAGCGGTTATTTGGATATCAATACGCGAGGGAATTTATTCAGGATAAAAGATCTCGCGAGTGGGTTGCAAGATTACCAAGCGTGATAGCTGCATTAAATAATGAGATTACACGAACAACCAACATGAAACCCATTAATGTAATTACAAAAAAAAATATACCAACACAACGAAAAGATGTTGAAAAACAAAAAATATTGGGTGATGTTACAGTCAGATATTTATATGAGCCTGGTGAACTTGAAGGTGGTAAAGCGAGAGCAACTGATCCTATTTGGAGTGTTACCACACACAAAATATCCACCGTGACAAGATCCTCAGGTAGACCTGCAATCTACAGATTAGATTCGGCTGCTCCTCAACGTGGATTTGTACGTGAACAACTACAAATAATCCCCGAGGATACACAACTACCACCGCGATCACTTAACTAGCACTAGTGCCAGCACCCCGACGTCGATTACACTCAAGACAGGTCAACATGGTATTTTCTCGTGTATGACCGCGACTATTATCTTTTCTATCTACGGTAAATTGTCTTGAATCATTACTCGAATACCTCCACAGCATTATGCAATTGCAACTTGTGCAATGATTATTCTGCTGCTGTTTTAACTCAATAATAAATTCAATATCAAGATCAAAGTCACGTTTATTTTTTTATCAGATTGTTTGTATCCGATTAATTTTTTTCTTATTATATCATCATCGATGATGTTAAATTTATCAACGATTTCAGGAATTATAACTCTACGTAATTGAGATATTTTTCTGATCCTCGATACCGCTAAATAAACTAAATTTGACCACTCGATACGATCGTCTACAATCCAGACTCGTGTATCAGAAATAGTTAATCCCTGAGACGAGTGGATCGTCATAGCGTATCCCAACACCCATGGAGATTTGTCAGCGCGTAATACATCTTCGACCACACTGATATCAACGGCGACAATATCATTTAATACGAGATTCTGTTTTTCAGTCTGTCCTGGATTATCAACATTAATATTCTGTTTTCGTGTATCTGATGGTCTATAACACAACGGTATGGGTAATTCTGAGTATTTTTCCTTATGTAGTTGAAATAACTGCTGTTGTAAATCGTCTCTGATTATTTTTCTGCTTGTTACTTTTAAATCGTTGGGTCTCCATAAATTTAAAAAATCACTCATTGAGGTCTCTGAGATCACTCCACGTATTATTTCACACTGAATTTTGTTTGATTGTAATCTGATTAATTTTTTAAACTCCTTTAAATTTGCATCGAGAGCTCTATGATCATCATCTATTTCTTCGTAATAATCAACGAAACTTTTTAACCAATCGTGTGGAGATGGTCCAACAAAAGGCGGCGGTTGACCATGATGGCCACACATTATTATAGCGGTATTTTTCGTCAACAACCAATCAAGAAACGTTTTTAATGTATCCAATGACACCGTACATATCTCGTCCCAAATAATTATTTTAGGTATATATTTTTCTCCCATTCGTTCAGGAGTCCATGTATCTCCGCGCCATCGAAAGAAACTATGATACGTACACGATTGTACTTGCCGCTGTTTCATCTCGCGTGCAAGTCTATGTGTGGGTGTCAGCAAGATCATATCTGAATTTCTAAAAACATTAATTGCTCGAGTCGTTTTGCCGCATCCACCAGGTCCATTGAGATATACTGTCTTATATCAAGTTATTGGATCACTCAATGATGGCGCTTTCGACATTCCTGATATTATATTACCCTTACGATAAAAATCTCTCACTGGAACATCTGCTGATTCTGTATAACTGTGTAATAATTCTTTTTTTATTCTCCACGAACTCCATCGTTCATCATTACTTGTAAATTTCATAACAGATTCTAAATATTTACTTGAAATATCAAACGAATCTGTTGCGACTCTGACTGCGGTCTCAGGAAATCTATTAATCATCGATAATAAATTTATGGAAACATAAGCCAATATGGAAGATCTTAGATGAGTATACTGTGGGGAGACGTCATTTATGTAACTAACGATCGTACCCAATTTTGTTCCGTCGGATAAATAAACACTTTCTCGATTTACAAATATATTTCTCGC
Organism: Sinohyriopsis cumingii; assembly: GCA_028554795.2. Classification (NCBI taxonomy): domain Eukaryota; kingdom Metazoa; phylum Mollusca; class Bivalvia; order Unionida; family Unionidae; genus Sinohyriopsis; species Sinohyriopsis cumingii. The sequence continues at coordinate 79,270,524 of CM068834.1, read as the reverse complement.
TGTTGTATCAGCAATTATAAAATCATACTCGGCATCATCTAGAATTAATCGTGCGTGATGTCTTCTATGATCATATTCACCACCTTGAGTAAATTTACCTATAATTTTTCTACCGAGATCTTTTGCGGTTTTGAGTTTAATCTCGAGAATTTTAGGAATATCATCTTCGGAAACATCAGGATATTTTTCCTTAAACTCGCTAATAACTTCATCAGCACTGATAGAATCTCACATGGGCAACCAAACTTTGGTCTGTGCATGATATGATATAATCGCCTCACTGACCACCAACGATGTCAGTATCGCACAATCTAGCATGTATCGTAATAAAACTATAGGTGCCCAACGTTTTTCACAAAAATGTCTACCAAACCAAACATAACAAATCTTGTGAAGATTTTCGTTAAACTCGAATGATTCAATACAGGCGAATCCAGTCAGATCAAAATCAGGTAATGGTCCATTAATTGCCACTCGCGTCATCTCGTTTGTAGGGTGACCAAATCTTTTAAAGTACACAGAACAATCTCCGTATCCTAGAAAACTTCCTGGATAACATGCAACCATATCAACCGAAATAACATCATTGTAATTATATTTGGTATTCCTTAATCCACCGTGTCCGTATTCGACGCAACTTGTGCGTACGTCCTCGAGTAAATCAAATCGTGTTGGTTTCCATGAATTTCTTTCTCTGGCGAAATGAGCCGCAACAGATGGAACGGTAAAGCAGTTTGTTAGTAATTTGTCAGTATTTTCCGCGTGCTTGCACTCTAAAAACTTCTCCGCGAGATTTTTCATCTCGTCATGGAGGGATTCTGTTCGATATATTTCACCATTTGGTCTGACAAACTGATCAAATTCACCTTCCTCATTACTTTTAAATAACCATACCGATACAGGATCGTTTTTACTTATTTCGCTGATAAAATCAAACATACTCATATCTGAGGGGTAAAATCTAACAGTTCGATCACGTGGAAATATTGTTAGTGCGCTGGTCCATGCGTGCGCGTTATGATCAATAATATTTATTGGAGCTCCTTTCGATTTATTTTTCGATTCATACAGTACCTCTCCCGTTATTGTTGATACTGCTATTGGAAATTTTAATATTTTTCCTAACTCAGCAACATCTTTTATTGTAGCACCGGTATCCTTAACTGAATCAGCCCACGAGTTTATTTTTTCACGCCTTAAATCAGTTAATCCATTTCCACGCATCGCGTTTGTAAAGTGTTCTATTACTCGTTCGGTTACACAATTTAACCTTGAAAATTTCATTGGTGCCAGTTTATCAACGTTGGGTTTTTTATTTATCTCATAGATTCCATAAATAACCGCTGTTACAGGATACGCCCGCTCATAATACGGTTTATCAATACCCGTCAGTAGACCCGGTCTGGAATTTTTACTTAATATGACAGTTTTATTATTACCAAGGACAGGATCATATTTGCCACGGATAATCCAAATACCTGTTTCTGTTAATACAATAAATTTTACTCTGAAGAAATATTTTTGATTGCCCTCGTATTCAGCGATGTAGTTAATGATAGTTGCCGCTCGCTTGTCATTCATTGTGGCGTCCTTGACAGTATTGCGTATAATCTTGAACGTTGACGATGTATGAGATGCACCATCCGTGTAAAATTCTTTCTTGGCGTCGTGAATTTTCGAGATCAAACTTTTATTTTTCGGATCAACCAAATCTCGCACTGGCAAGTCTGGAGATAATCTGTCGAGGTTGAATTTATATTTAACAGGCCTAGTTTGGGATAATCTCTCAAACTCATTCATATAATTAAAACAAATATTTAAAATAAAAAATATTATATATACAATGTCTCAATGCAGATGGTTGATGATCGGTTCAGTAAATCGATGCAACAAATCCTGCAGAAAGGAATTTTGTTGGATGCACTTACAAAGTATACGACGAGGAAGTCTAGGACCAATACCATGTCTGCGGTGTGGTATTGGAGTGCGAGGAAAAACAGAATTATGTGGAAAGTGCGGTGGAAAACGGTTCACAGAACTTAAAAGATATTATGACAAAAAAATAATAATAGTGAAAACGCTATAAAATCGGTGGAGGATTATATATCAGGATTTCAGACAAACAATGATTTAAACAAATAATATTATTATAATGGAGCAAAATATATTTGTCCCACATCCTGTCATTAAGAATTACGAATCAGATATTAATGGTGTCATCAGACACTGCAGGTTAAAAAAACCAGTTGGTTATATTACTAATGCTGTTTATCTAATGTTCACATACGAGGGAGGAAAGAAACATTGTCTGTGTCATAGATTCAAGTATGAGTGTTTCTCTGGAGTGATCAATGATGGTCTAGTGGTCGATCATATTGATGGGGATCCTCAAAACAATAATTTATCCAACCTTCGTGTTGTCACGCAAAGCGTGAACTCTGCATGTGGTAATACAGGAAGATGTAAGACAGTTTCTAGAAGGGCGGTAAATTCCACAAACAGAGAAACTGGCGAAGTAATTATATTTCGTTCAATATCTTATGCTGCGAAATATTTTGATATTCACCCGCATTCAGTACAAAAAGTAGCAGAAAATATATATAAAACCGCTTTCTCGAAAAAATATAAACAGAGAATCACCTTCCGATATCAATAATTATCATCTCTACTTCGAATTATATTTATTAATTTATGTCACAGTATTTGCCCCATACACTACTTATTTTTTGACTCCTGAAAGGAGGTAATTTTATGATCCTCGGTATATGGTCATAATTATCTACGGTTTCTAACTTACAAAAATATGCAGTTCGTGTATTTTTCTGTTCTATTCGTGAAACATTTAGAACAACACAACACATAGACAGCATATACATTACATCTAAACTACAGAAAACCGACCTTTATATTCCAGCTTACTGAATGTAGAATCCAGCGTCTAGTCTGTATCGATCGTGGCGGGTTAATTTTAGATCTACAGTACAGGGATCCTGCATGTATTTACTCGATTACAGAAATACGTGTATACAGTGTTTGGAATTAAAAATCAGTTGCATTTTCCTTGTTCAGAGCAAAATATACATGATATATATTTGTATACGTATGTGTGATTATGTATTTGTGTGCGTATGTGTGGTTACTTTTTTTATCGAGTAATATTAACAACTAAATACTCCCTTGACCATGTTCATGGATACAGATTTACGAGTGGGAAATCTCGTAATATATATTTCTCCATAGAACAGATATAGAGAGGACTGAAAATCTCGTAACAGTCATAGGAAGGATGAAAAAATCTAGCAGTTATGTTATAGGAAGGATGAAAACATCTAACAGTTAGATGATCTGGACCGGATGTTCTATCATAGATGGCGTGGTATAGTAAATAGAAAATTCCTTAATCCAGCTTTATAAATCTAACTTGTTTGGTGAAAACTTATTTCTTGAATTCAGAATTGTATTTTGAGCAAATATATTTGAAATAGGTTTCTTAGCTATATATTAACTTCCGAAACATATGTTTGTAACAAGATTCGATGGCTCAATCAGTATCGTATTGGACTGTGACGCTCGCGGTCCAGGATCGAATCCGCATGGCTGAAAACTTGTCGGTGGTGCGCATAATTGCGATTTTTATAATAATTGGGGAACGCAAAACCCCCGCTCAGCAAAATTCAACCACCATATCGACCGGTGGTTGATACATATTTTCGTATCACCCACGGGATTGATTATTGTGGGTGGGATTTTGCTGAGCGTATATGTTTGTGCTGTCCCCCAACCTTGAACTTGCTAAAGACTCGAGGGGAAATATTTTTTTCATTTTAAATATATATGTATACTAAATAATGAACTACGAAAATATCAATGATGTAATTGTTGCTATTAAAAAATTGAAAAAAGATGGAATTAATATATCCGATGAACTAAATCCTGAAAAAATAGTTTCTGATTTTGAGATTTTACAAGAACGTAAAAACCAAGGAACACACACACTATCATCTGAATACAAGCTCATGAAACGGATTCAGGCGGCAATGTTTCAGTCGCTAGCTACCGTAGAAGATAATCAGGTGAAGGAATTCGTTCCTCTCTCTGCCGCAGTAGAAAGAATTAGATCGCTGTTATCCCACGAGTACGAGGAAAAGAAAACAATTAGTATTCGCATAAGACTATTAAGAAAAATTATGTTAGCGAGTAACCCCGTTACTGGTGAAACGATCCAAAGTAATAATTCTGGTGAAAATGTAAATGAAAGTTTTGGTAACTGGGGTCCCTGTCAACGCTGACCACGTGTAGATCTTTGATCAGAAATCGATGGGCTAGAATTATGTAAAATGATCAAATTTTCAGAAGAAAAAAAAAATATTTCTGAATAAAAACATATTTCAGAGTAATTTTTTTTGCAAGGATGATTAATTTGTACCAAACACACAATCTGATTATTTTGTACCAATCACCATATCAGTAATAAAAAAATATTTTATTTATTTTGAAATATTATTTTTTTTAAGTTGATCGAATTTAATACAGCAGTGAGTCTGATCTCTGTTACAAATGTTCTCGACGGAGCTCATCTAACTGTTAAGAAATCCTCGTGTCCGTGTTCATCAATAACTAAATTGATCTGTGTTTTCAAGTACTTCTTTGTCATGTATAAAAACCCTCACGTGCTGGTACATTATTTAATATTTAAGATTTCACATACAGATTTATCACAAGTTCTTCTCCACGTATGTCAATTAAGCGATTAAGGTGGTCTGTGAGCTTAAAATTTATTCGTGTTAACATATTATTGTGACACCGCAGATACACAGGATTAGTTGGTTCCTGCACGATTAAGCTTCCGGGGGAAACTTGTGGTGTAAATGTGTATAAAATATATCCTTGTTGAGCCTGATTTGATCTTCCGAGATCTATTTGATAGCTGCCATCGACTACGTCACAAACCAGATTGACCACAAGTGTCGATGTTATATTAACGATTCCCGGAGATACGTGTCTGCCGCCGCCATGTGGATCATTATCATATCTAAGAACAGTTGCTAGTGGTGCTAATTTTTTCCACGCATCGAGTATTTTAGGAAAAATCTCATCAATGACATCATTGACAGATTTTCTTAATTTATCTGGATTATAATCAGGAAACTTAAACGTTACAATGTCAGCTTCGGGTATTTTGTATTTGGCTGCGAAGGATTTTTTGTAATTGCTTGATGACTTAAGAACCATATCTCTAATTCTATTATAGATAACTTCAGAAGAATTGACTATATAATTTAAAACTTCTATGTAGCTATTAATATTATCGCGCGCAGATGTCAAATCAAATAAATACTCTTGAAAACTATCACGTAAATTATTTACCTGTATTTCATGGTCTGAGTTTATTGAAGCAAATATAGAATCAATATTCAAAGCAATAACACGCTCATTAAGATTATAAAAAGGAGCTTTAGGATCATATACAGGATATCCCCCTCCCCCCCCCCCCCATTCTGGTTTTACTTCTATGTAATCTAACCAATCTGAATTCATTTTGATATCATGATGAAAACTTTTCGATGATGTAAAATCATCCCGAGTTGGTTCTGGTGGTCCTTCATACACCGTGGGAATTTCAGGCCAACCTAGTACGGATCTTATCGTGGATTGATAAATATCAACGACGTAATCGGGAGAATGTATTTCAATCGTCGAGGACAGGGTCGGTTCATGAATATTAATTGATATTTTTGCTTCTTTTCCGGTTATTGATTTTATTCTACGCTGAAATTCCTCATTGATTTGTTCGACCTCATAACTGCCAGTTGGTATTCCAACAACAACCCAGTCAGGTGTTCCATCGGGTTTATTTTTATTAGCAAATACAAACGAATTATTTGCTGGTGTACCATGAAATGATTTTGATCTGATATTTGGCCAGCTGTAATATACCCGTAATTGCGCTAGTGCTATTTCTTTTACTGGAATTGCAGTAGGAAAATTAACACTAAATTCAGGATTAAACGAACTTACCGAGATCATCGTTATCTTTGGCTGAGTTGTGTTGGTCACGATCTGCTGGAGTAATTCTGTCATTATTAATACTTGTATCTTTAATACCGATACCTTCGTCGTATATTTTAGTCATCATTGAAAACTCGAAATCAGATATAATTCCATCACTAAGACTCGCTGATAACAACGAGGATAATTTCGAGTATGCTACCGTCGCTGTGTGTAATTTTATTATGTAATCGGATAATTTTTCGTTCGTGCAAGTACATATTTTTTTTGCGATGATATTAAGCACACCTGCAATAGTTGTTGCTGCTGAAATACAAATAGTTACAGCTGCTGGTGCCATCATTGTCACCGCTGATAATATAACACCGGTTCCAGCAACAACAGCGGATACTGAATAAACAGTCACATCAACGATAACTAATCGTCGTCGATATTTTTTTACTTTTACTGTATATTGATCGACTTGATCTTTTAGCGTCGCCTGCCATTCACGCGCTTGATTGTACCTGTATTGTGCACCATCCATATATTTTTATGCAGTAACCAATTGAGGTGTTTCAGCTACAAATTCCAAACACCACCAGTAAGATGTTGCGGTTAATTTCTTATCAGCTGCTTCCAGAATAAATATTTCTTCGGTTCAGCTATTTAATATAACAGATACAACCCCCGAAAACCTATCGGTTGAATGACGCCATGGAAACGTTGTAAATATTTCAAATTTTGCAGCACTAAACACAGACAGCCTGTACACGCCAGTGACTGTTGCGGTATATTTGATAGTTTTATTTTGCTGCGACCATGTTGCAAATCCCGATGATACCGTGTATACGATGTTTGTGATATGTCCGGGAGTTATTCCAGCTGGAATTTTAATCAAATTGGTTTTGTTGACGATCTCAGGAATTCCCGCTACGATGTCTTGCTGTGTTTGTTTGATCGTGTCTAGGTTAGTTTTGATATCAACGAGTTTTATATCAATGGCGTGCGGAGTGCCAAAGAATTCTTCTGCGGTTTTTTGAAAATTTCTTCGAAATCTCGCAAAAGCGCCCACGTGAACATCATACTCGGCCCGCAGCGTGGATAGTTTTCCATCCAAGTTGTCGACGTATTTTTTTGTTGCTGCGTCTTCGTCAGATGTTGGATCTCTTAAAACTACTATTTTATTTCCGTTCATGCTGAGTTCACCCGTCATTGTGTCGCCGGTGTTTTTCACGCGATTAGCAACGCTTCTTGCAATTTCATTTCTAATTGTTGCAAATGATACACTTGAATCTCTGATTTTGCCGCTGTCAGTAAACACGGGAATATTATCCGTAACTGCACCAAGTACTCGTCGAACTATATCATTCCATCTGATATTGCACGTTTTAAGTTTACCATATCGATCTTGAAAAATAACAACTTCATCTGGGTCAACTCCAGCCAGGTTCATGATATCAGAGAGGTCATCTTTAGTCGCATACTTCGACAGATCAACGTCATCGAACTTTTTCTTAACGCGTGAGGATCTTCTTCCTTAAATATCAACCATTATAATAAGACCTGTTGTTTAAAACGCTTTACGCGCAACGAATCGGTTACTTGTATAATCATGCACAACTTTATGTGGTGGTTTGGATGATTTTGATATAGCGTCGAGTACATTAATTACTTCACGGCCACATATTGGCGGATCTGTCATTGTTTGTGTGGGTAGCGTTGAATACCAAACTTTATAACCAGAGGTTCTTGCGTGAAGTAGTGCGACATACTTGATAAATTCAACGGGTGGAGCTAACCCGTACGAATCAAAATAAACGATTCCACGTGGATCAACCGCGTATGATACCCAATAAGTACCGGGTCCTGAATTCGAGTCTAGATTAATAATACCTGTTTCGAGTTTGTTTGGTTGTTTCGGTAATTGATCTCGCATAAAAACACCTCTAAAGGCTTTTATTTTTAATTTTTTAGCAGCATCAAGTAAATCAAAATTTGATGCTGGAACGTCTAACGTGGAAGCCTTAGACCTCTCCCCCAACGAGATCCTGGCAATCTTAAGCCGCGTCCCTTTTTTTTGTATCCATTTCCTGTTGCTTTCTTTAGAGCCATTCCAGCAGCTGTTCCAACAGCACCTAACGCGGCTGCTTTTGCTACGGCTGGAGCAGCAGCAGCTATTAACGCTGGCATAGCCGCAAGAAGTGGAAATATACCACCTATTTTAACCATGTCTTTGATGGCGCTCGGGGAAAGATGAAATTGAACTCCAGTTTTGATTCCAGGGCTTTATTGAAATGTTTAATCTGATTATTTGTCAACGATAATTTGTTTGGACCACCACTAATCTGATCTCGTTTTAGTGATATTTTAGTTCCGCATTTGTTGGCGGTTTTTGATTGAAGCTTTTTTACCTGACCAGGAGTCAGAGTAACATTAACATGACTATACGACATTTTTATATAAATAATATTTTTCTGAATAATTAAAGATTTTCCACTGGTGCATCAACGACTCTCATTCGACCACTACCACCTTCAAGTAACATGGCTTTATCGCTAAGTATGACCGCGATTGCTCTGTAAGTGCCTCGAATAAGAGGTGGACCAGCTATATCAGGAGGAGGGTAGGTAACACGAGCTCGAAAGTGTATATCAACGACAGATTGCTTGGATAAATCAAGATACTCCAGCGAAAAATAATAAATCGGATATAAAGTTCTGAAATCTAATTGTGATATTTGCAAACCAGTATCTATATTTTGATCACGTCCCATAAATGACATCAAACGATGATATGCACGCGCTACATGATTTTGATCAAAATTTAACAATATATCCTCAGCCGGTTCTTGATGTCCATTTATCCGTAAGGAAACTTCATTAACTCCAAGGTTATCAAATATCATATGTGAAAGTTCTTGATTATTCGTCCGAGCATTATCTTGCAGTGCAATAAAAATATGTCGTGGCGCAGAAACACCTTGTTGTGATGCTATATTCCATGTAAATAAACCATTAACAGAACTTTGAGCAGCATCTGTGGTTACTGTTAACCATGATATCAATGATTTACCGCCTTGATCCATAAAAGATAGTAATTTTTGTTCTTCAGTAATAGATGGTGTCATTACTGGCATCCACAATGAGAGTTTTGATATATTTACTTTACCTTCAGCAACACCAGCACCTCGCCAGATTGCATCATTATCATTACCTTTTCTTACGAGTACAACTGTGTGCTTAACTCCAAAGATGACCTTTCTAACATTTCTGCAAAATCCAAAGATGTGAGATAATGGAATTGCACATGAGAAATTTCTATTATCTCCCGACAACGCTGATCGGCGTGTTGCAAATCCTAGGTTGTAAGTCGCACTAACACTTTTTATAATATCAAAAGCAGCACCCGGTCTGTCTTCGTGTTCAAAATCAACCGGTTGTGGATCAACTGCAGCACCCTGTGGGGTCCGTAACTTAATATACTGAACATGATCATCGTTGTCAGTAATATCCTTGGCAAACATCATTGTTGGACCGGCTGATCTTGTAAAGTCGTCAGAATATCTCGCTAGACCAATTATTGTTGTAGCAACATCAACATCCTTCTGAATTGATTCAATATTTTTTCCATCAATCATGTATGTGGCGCTATCAAACAGTGCCATAATTCCGTTGTTGACAAAACCAACACGCAGATTGGCACCATATGGCGTATTAGCTACAACATTCGTTACAAGTCTACCTTCTACTTCAATAAACGCCTCAGCGGGTAAAAAATATCTACTTGTATCATGAACCTGTAATTCGATTCTCCCCCGCTGATTTGGTTGTATTGCGTCATAAGAATAAAACTGATAATCACGAACAGATTCATACTTAAGGACAGGTGCCTCCATATCAAATGCTGGGTCTGACTCGCGCTTGAACATTTTTATTATAATTACCATTTTTCAAATGGTGATCATCTTCGACGAAGACCGCTTCCTGCTATTAAATTTGCTGTTATATTTTTCTCTGCTTCTTCAGATATCGCCGCTAGTTTTTGATTTGCAGCCTGATTTATTATTTTACTTACGTCTGCTGGCATCACCTCAGTACTTGGTAATTTTACTGGTGGTTGTCGTTTTCGTCGCAATAATCGAGCTAGTCTTTCTTTGATCGCCGAGAACGCCTTGCCAGCAACATTGACAATTGCACCAGGAGCTTTATCACGAACAATATCAATGGCTTTCATCGATAATTGTTTTGCAACGGGTGCTACTTTTGGAGCTATCCTTGTAAATAATCCCTGAATAACATCACCAAGTCCATCTCCGTAAGTAGCTCTGTAGATTGGTAATCGTGAGTTTACCGCTCTGACCTGTACAGGTTTGCGATGATTATTATGTATGATCATGTTATCCTATTTACCATTTATCTAATCGCAGTGACTAATCATCAACAAGTTCATCGATAAGTTCTCGGTAAACGCCGATATCCATGATACCACCTTGAAATAATCGCCGACAAATATCAGCTGCTTCATTAATTATTTCTGGTGAATTATTTCCGGCACGTTTTCCTCCTCTGAGAACCTCTAACCGTGACACATCATTAATGATATTATCAGGACAAACAAAATCATCTCCCAGACCACTGCCAGTAGCACCCGGTGCATCGTGAAATTCTTCTTCTGGAGATTTCGGTCGAGGAGGTTGTATTTGTTGTTGTTGCGGTGGAGTTTGTTTTTTCTGTTGCTGCGGTGGTGGAGTTTGTTTTTTCTGTTGCTGCGGTGGTGGAGTTTGTTTTTTCTGTTGCTGCGGTGGTGGAGTTTATTTTTTCTGTTGCTGCGGTGGTGGAGAAGGTTGTATTTGTTGCTGCGGTGATGGAGAAGGTTGTATTTGTTGCTGCGGTGATGGAGAAGGTTGTATTTGTTGTTGTTTTTGTAGTTGATCAAAAGAATAAATCTATTGCATTTATTAATGCAATATATCTAGTATCACCGCTTCTAACCTGGTCAGTATCATAATGTATACGAAATATCCACTTGTACAAATTTTCACGACTTATAATATCATCGGCATACTCGGCTTTTAAAACTTCTTTTCGACGATCATAACTCCGTGCGGCATACTCAGTTAATTTATCTATATTTTTAATTTCCTTTATGTAATTCATATGTTTTTCATTAATTTTATCTTTTATATCAACCCTTTCCCTGATTTGTTCTGTTCCTGTTTCTGGTACATGATCTTTCATCTCACCTATTTCAGTACGAATTTTACCAACGGGTGAAGGTTGAACCGCAGCTATATCAGTTGGAAGATCTCGTAAAATCTTCTTTGTCTGTTTAGTTCTTCTTGCTATTTTTTCGGTTTGTGCCGCAGTTTGTTCTAATACCGGAAAAATACCCTTTTTCCTCTTCTCATCTTCCTCCGCAATATCTCCCCATATAGTTTTTTCAACAGCCGCTGAAACTTTCTTAGTAGCTGCAGTCACAGGTTTAAACAGTTTTTTAGTGTCCTCTTCATACTCAACTTGTGCTTCTTGCTGCGCTTGCAGATTTTTTCTGAATGAGTCTCTGACAGGAAGAAATTGTTTAATTGCTTCTAATCGTTCTCGTACTATTCTTGCAGTATGAGATTCTGGATGTATCATTATTTTTTAATATAACAATTTTATAATTATAGCAGCAGAGAGGGTTCGTCTACAATTCTGTTTGGGACAAACAATAATCGTAGACGTGGTATTGACCTCTATGAAGGGTCACAGGTTTTTTTTTTTTTTTGGTTCAAACACAAGGGTGACCACTCCCTTAAGTGGTCTGATCGCCCTCTCTGCTGCTGCTCAAATACTGAAGCGTTACTCTGACCATAAACATCCGACCTCAATAAGTCGTATGCCATTCTTACTAAGGACTGGGAGCCCCGAGTGGCCGAGTGGTCAACAGCACTCTCCGCTACGGATCACTGCCATCTCACCCCTATCTGCGTGGTTTCGAGTCTCAGATATGTGGATATGTGGAAAAGCTTGCCAGTAGCTTCTCGAGAGTCGGTGGTTCTTCCTTTGTGTTTCCTGAGTTCTTCCTCCACCAGCAATACTGGCCGCTATGTATAGCATGTATAGCCTATCGTGTGCTGAAAAAATGGCGTTAAACCCTACAACAACAACTAAGGACTGTCTGTAACTGTACCAAATGGTACATCGCAAGCTGAAAGACATTCAACGTGACTGAGCAAAATGACAGTAAGGTATAAACTTAATATCACAGACTGTAACTTTTTTAAATTGAAGACAGGACTGAAATTGAATTATACAACAATCCATAAACTAAAACATTTCTGGAATTATATAACTGAATGGATATTGTGTCGAAATATCGAAATCTGATATAAACATGTACTAACCACATCCACCAAAAAAAGAAAAGACAAATACATTTAATTTAACATAAGACAAATACATTTAATTTAACATAAGACAAATACATTTAATTTAACATAAGACAAATACATTTAATTTAACATAAGACAAATACATTTAATTTAACATAAGACAAATACATTTAATTTAACATAATGTAATACAGAAGTAGCTAGGTAATACTATACAGAACAATATAAACAGAATAATCTAATTACTGAAGGATGGATGTTCGTGTCATGTGTAAGGGAGATTCCTAAACCTACACACTGCTGGAGACCTATTTATGCCATATTGATTTTCCCATCAGATGCTATTTATAGGTTTTGTTTGTGCGGTATTTGTAGATGTTATGGGAGGTAACTCTTCCATATAGATGGTATTAAAATAGCTAACACCTCAGTATCACCCCACCACCCCATGCTTGTATAAGCATTTGTATGGTATTTACGTGTCATGTATATGTTTGAGATCAAGAGATATTTGGTTACCAATCTTTTGGTTACGCCCAATTCACTCTGGATTTCATCCTTTGTTATCAACTAAACGGAAATTCAGTTTTAATCAACCGAGTATCATTTCACCTGAAAAATCCTACACAAATGTTACCTTCATAATATATTACCTTCATATTATGAATACCTGTTAGAGGAAACCAGAGATATGCTCACTAAGATTGGATCCTTAAAAATGTTCCCGTTTTCCATACAACCCTCGTAAAAATAGGTGAACATTTAGATCTAAATAGTGCATGGTAATCTTGCATTCCTCTGATAAAATCTAGACATTAATTTCACATGGAAACCGAATCGTATGTGCTAAATGTTAATATTGTAAATTTTCATATCAATGTTCAGGCCACACTTTTCACGTTGCTTTTCGTGGTCACGCGGTTATTTCTTCCCTCTGGAGAAAAAGAGAAACAACGGTCAAACATTACTTATAATAATAATAATAATAATAAAGAAAATTTAAAAAATATTCAAATTCATGGAGAATGATGACTTGCATTGTTCCATTAAATAATGAGTGAAAGTCTTTCATAGCTTTGAAAATGGGCCCACTTCCACAAACAGGGATCGATTGTTCGTTCGTTTTACAGAACAAATGCCAAGGCAGTGGTGTCGTAATATGTTTATTCAAAGTGCAAGTGGTATTTGAAACTGCCATATAGGCTAAATTAATGAAATGACATACATATATACATACATAAATACATACATACATACATACATAGTAAATCTGGATGTGGGCTTTATTCAGAATGGACAGTAACCAGACTAAAAGTACGTTCCAGCAGCACCATGGATATATTATGACATTTGTGACCAGAATTTTCGTTCACAAGTATACAAATAATAGTAATGTACAATACAAAAAAGGCGAACTAAATAATACGAATGGGGAGGGGTTAAGTTCTGTCTAGCACAATGTGAGCGTTCACTTCTAATTCAATGAATGACAATTATAGCACTAATCCTATGCGTTTATCGATTCACCTAACATTATTTTGTATTTTTAGTAGGTAGGGGAGACAAATCGTTCCTAAAAAAAATTATTCAAAATAAGGCAAACCAAGATTCTGTTCCATTTATGCAGAATTATTTATATAGCATTCACATAACATGTGTGTTGGAGGTCCGGAGAAGTTAGGTTATCCAATCAATTGACTATGCCTAATTCCCATTTGACCTCTTTTTATTTTCGGCACAGTCTATAATGACCTAAAACGTCTGATTTTGCTCAACAAACATTTTGTGACCTAAAACGTCTGTTTTTGCTCCACGTTATATAATGACATCAAAATTTGTGTGCAGTAAACAATCCAATATCGCAATTTGTAAAATGATATTCGAATGCCACAAGGCGGATTCCTTTTAAAATAACTTTCTTAATGGGAGTTTAAATGGTTTAAGATTAAACCTGTTAGAATACAACTTGTAGTTATACTGCGAAAATTTACATCTTGGTATTTCATGATAATCTTGGATGAAGTTCGAATTGGATAATCAACTTTAAAGAAATCATAAAATTTAGACGCTGATTTGAAATGAAACCAAGTCGTCAAAGTGAATATGTGTGTAATGTTTTCGTTTCGGTGGTGTACATTAGGGGTGACTAAATAATATCGAACAATTAGAATGGAGTCGACGGGTCCAAGACTGACCTTAATAATATTATTAGTATCCCTACATTGTGGTTAGAGTACTAACAAGTCCCTCTGTATCAACGCAGCAGCCTAGAGTGATACACACCCAGTGCCTTTTCAGTTTGCTATAAAACAATGAAATATCCCTCCTATTTAATACCAGAATGTTTGTATATCAATTAGAAGTCAAGTGTACGAGATTGTTTACTTCCTTTATCCCATATTTCCTTTTAAATCGTCTGTATAATTAGTTCAACTGATAACTACTTACATTTTCAGTCTCTTTTTTTTTTTTTTTTTTTTTGGTATCCCATAGAAGGACATTGCTGCCTTTTTTGGAAATGTAAACTTATCGTAGTAAATAGTATATGCATATGTATTGTAGAATATCCAAATATAGTATAGCAAGCCGTATTTGGAAAATCAATCACCACGATAATCTCGTGCTATCTGTCTTGGTGCACAAGGTACGGTTAGATTAATTGTCCCACTATAATTTACCCGGAATAGCTTTATAAACTTTATCATTAGCCAAACTTCCAGACAAACCTAAGTCATAATCGCAGACTTTAACTGCAGGCATCTTTTCAGCCTTGACAATAGCTTTATTTCCTCCATTGTACGGTTTATAATCGGATCGTAGCATCAACAATATTGAGTCTACGAGTACGACATCATAGCTAATTGTTACGTGTGAGAGTAAGTTTTCATGTGTTATTTGGGGAGGGTGCTACCATTCGCTTACCCTGGAATCAGGTGCCTGTGTATTACAACCATGGAGGCTCTAATTTTAGCTGATGATTCCCTTAAGTTTGACTGTCTTCAAAAAAGTGAGTTTATCCTATTTCATCGATCACAAGTTTAGTTTCAAAATATTCAACATTCTGAATCAAACCGAAAAACATCTTCCAAAGCAAAATGTACAACAGTGTACAAAGTAGTGCTCATTTAATGTATTAACATACAATGAATGCCTCTTATGCGACCATAAACGGGTATCAGCATACAATGGACTTCTCTTAAGAGACCACCCTATCAACGTACAATTGATGCATGTTCCTTGTGGAACCATTTTGCATTGTGTCTGAATAAAGTAAACTAAAATACTTTAATATATTTAACATGTGAAAAATTGACGAACTTATTGACATGGCCGTGTCTGTCCACATTCACCGTACCATGAGCAAAATTGGGATTTTAATTTTACTAAAACTCGAACCAGTTGCACACGACATTCAGTTTGCACATGACACAATGGCTATCATGTTGTGAAAAACCATCATAGAACCGATCACAGGTTGTTTATAGCTGATAAGGATGATACCTGACAATTACTTGAACCATTAAATCAAGTCATATGTGACAAAATAAGATAATTCTTTAAACGTGTAGTATATATATATATATATATATATATATATATATATATATATATATATATATATATATATATATATATATATTTAACAAAAACGGCAGTGGTCACGCTATCATGTTGCCAGAGAAATGTAAAAGTTTGCCTTCTTCAGTTAGGAAATCGAAAACAACTTTACCCTGCTATTTTTGAGATGTAAAATGACAGTAGTCTATAACTTTTGAGATGCTCCCTCTCAATGGCCAGAGTTTTGTTGTAGCCTAATATGAAATGTATGCTGTGTTAATACTAATTACGCTGACAATCTCTTGCAAGTTCACATGCCTGTTTTAATAGCTAACTGACAAGTATCGCTTTCCCAAGCAAGATATAATATCTCGATTCATAACGTTAGGACTGGTTTTACTATTTGATAATAGAAGTGTACCAACTGCTGTGTCAAAATTTAAATATCAGTATCCAGATAGTCTTGTTTAAGAATAAAGTCGGTTAAGATTACGTTCTTATTTAATTTTTGTTAAAATGAAGATCTTAACTGACATGTTTGTGTCATTTTCTTTATAAAATCTGTTTGAAACTGTAAGTGACCCTTTAATTGCGAACAGATCTGTGTCTGTGAAATACCAATTCATTAGATTGTCTGTTTTCATAAATAAATAGGCAAACAGATAAAGGAAGACATATAATTGGCTGAAAACAAAGTCTAAATATTATGTGATAACACATTTACCCTCAATATTTAATCACGTAGAGCAGAAACATGAGGAACAATGCTATATTGTGGAATTAGAAAAACCGCTATTAAGGTCAAGTTTGTTTTCACGTCATTCATTGCTGTGAAAATATGAAATAGTGGAACAGACACCATTTAGCCAATGCATGTCGTTAGTACCAATATGAAGGCAAAACCAAAACTAAATCTTTGCAATCCTAACAGTCGATTGTTGTAACAAAATATGTGTCGTTATATTAAACAAAATCTGTGCAATATGTGTTCGCGGATTTGTCGATTCGTTTGCAAAGGAGTTCGGTCATATATTTACTTTAATGACTTCACGTGATATATATGAGTAGTTACAATAAGGTTTTATTGTCAGCAATTAAATTATTATCAACAGTATGGCAAGAAGTCACTTTCGTTTTCGTTCCTCTTCACGTGTTACAGGGGTTGTTTTAAAGTAGTCTATAAATCTTATTCAATGCAATTGTATACAAAACGTTCAGAAACAATTTAAACTTAACAGACTTTATAGCAAGATGACAAAAATATTTCCTTTGAAATCAAGTGCTTAGTTAAGAAGTCATCCCAAGCAGATTCGCATGCCACTGAACATAGATAAAAGCCGACAGTTGCATAAATAATCAATACTATATATAGCAAATACAAATAATGCAAAAGAATATAAATATTGGACTATATCAACATCTGAAGTACAGGTACTGCTACATTACAAACCCAATATACTATCTAAATAATACATTGTTCATAAATATTTATACTTTCGATTACATTTGAATTAAGATAGGCAGCCAACTTTTCCAAGATAGATGGCAAATTAAAGGGCAGTGACGAAACTGAGAGCAAAATAATAACTTATTTAGTGTCGCTACTTGCAGCACCAAACCTGCAAATTGCTGGCTCCCAATTGTCTTATCAATTTAAATAGAGAAATAAAAAATAAAAAAAGATTGTATCCGTCCTTGTTGCACATGCTACATTCTCTACACTATTAAATGTTTAATACCAGTGTAATGGAACATGAAACAATGATGTATCTTTTGTTGTTTTGTACTAATGGCCCCTAACATCTTAAACAGTAATGCTACCATGTTTCACCTGAGAATATTTTCAAATTCCTACTATAATGTTTGATGTTTTTCTTCGTTGGATTATGAACACGTGATAAATGTACATATTTTATATACGTCCTAACCATAAAGATGTGGCTGCTGATGCTGCTTTAATTCATTATGTAGTTGCAATAGATTTATGCTACATAGTATTCAAATAACAAAATAGTTAAATACCTAATGTATCCGTCGTGCTATGTGAGTTACACTTTAATGAATGCTGTGCCTTGACAAGCAATATTTGGAAAGGAAACCGGACAGTTATCTTCGAACTGTTAAAAGTCAGGATACTAGACCACTGATGCATAACAAAGTCGATGTGAAAATGAAGCATATATATATATATATATATATATATATATATATATATATATATTTGTGTGTGGAGGGGGGGTGTCCTCCAACGTCATTAGAATGTGCATATGTGCAAGGACACCCAAGATCTTTACCTTTGTTACGAGAAATGCTCTTATTAACATTAAGATATATTTAAAAATGTCATTTTTAAGTATTTCACTGCAAATTTGTGTTCAACCACGTGAAGACTGCAGATCAAGCAGTTTTGGGGCATGGAGGCGGAAGTGACGTTATCTCATCTACATTAGTTTGCATTGCTGGTAGTCTTAGCTGCAACAGTTTCTAGCTCCTTGAATTATTCATGTTTAATGCAAACCTTAGATTACTTTAAATCAACTCTTTAAGGCCCTAGTTACACTGATTTTGAGGACTTACTAGTCCCGCTTTATAATGTTGATTGGTCAATGATCATGCTGATGTTGCGGACTATACAGCTGAGCAATAGTAGCAGCAAAGTTACCATATTCTAGTGGTTCTGCACAAGTTCTATAGCGTTTTGTCTTTAACTGAATTGAACATAATATTGTTTTCCACAAGCAATGTTCTGCACCTTTTGAGTACTTTTGGAATGTCAGGCAAGATACCAGATTAAGATGTCCAGTTTTACCGTGATTTTAACATATATTGATTGAAATGTTCAAACCATCAATATCTAATGTGACTTAAGCTTATACTTTATTTTTTCATGGCTTTAGAAATTATACATGTTTTATGATTCGTACTGTAAGAACGTCTTATAGAATTGTGTTGTATGAATGAGTTTTGGTTTAAATAATCGGTATTTAAAATAAATCATGTAATAAGACTGAATACGTTACTACTAAATATGAATTGAGAGAAGTTTTTTTATTTGCCTTAAATCATTTTTATAAAGTATACTGAGTATTGATTTTTCCTTGTCTAGAAATCTGATCAGGACCAAAAGCACTAGATGAAGATGTCATTCCAGGAAATCCGTGTTCCATCTGTCACTCAATCATATGATGACAATTGTTCTATCAGTATCAGAACGGCTAATGAAACTTACATAAATTTGAAACTCTAGTATTGAGAGAAAGCGAATTATCCACGTGCCCGGTTTTTTCATGAAATTGATAAAATCATTGTATTTTATATACGGGTCTCGTATTATTCTATTCAATACATCTCCTCAAGTCAACGTTATTCCATACATTAAATACATATTTTATGTTATCTCGATCCTACAATACCAACGTGGTCGGTTATCTATTAGATACCAATAACCACAAGAATTAATAGGTTGTGAAGATCACAACAACAAATTCAACACATAATCTCACCGAAGAATATGTCTACAATGTTCGTCTCTAAACCTCAGCAAATTTTTCAGACATAACAAAATTAAAGAAACTAATTAAATATATACATGTGCCCGTGACCTTGAAAACCCCATATACATGTTTAAAAAATTTTAAAATTTTTCTTTTTACATTTCAAAGTTATACAGTAGAAAGAAAAATGCTGCTGACTACTGACTTATCAGACTGCGACCTTGACCTTACAAGCTGACTACTGATTTATCAGACTGCGACCTTGACCTTACAAGCTAGTGTGGCCAGTATGATTTATGATAAATAAATCGTGTTTCCCTCTTAAGTTTTTATTCGGTGCATCGGGAAGACATGGATGATAGAGAGCTCAATTTCTGAAGCGTTATTCTGACCCTAACAATATGACCCCCAATAAGATATATGCCATTATCAATAATGACCACCTATAACTATACCTAATGGTACAAACAGAAAAGCATTCAAACTCACTTAGCAAAAGGAAAGTAGGGGGAAACATTAAATTATATAGACCATAACGTTTTGACATTGAAGACAGGACCACCACTGAAGTATACAACAATCCATAAACTAAAACATATAAGGACTTATATAACGGAATAAAAACTGTGTCGAAATATCAACACAACAGGTGTACAAATGGAAACATGTACAACCCAAATGCTAGGGAAAAATAAAGAACATGAATACGATTGATATCAATAGTAGTTATAGTTAGTTGACTTATACTGAACAATTATTTTATATAAGTGAAGTCTATATCTCTCACCCTCTCACATATGAATTGGCACGGCAATATTGGCCGTTATGATATTTAACCTGGCAGACCTTCGTAATATACATTTATTAGAAAAAAAATTAATTTTTTGAAAATATAGTTTGCTTTCTGTTCTTTCTTTTCCTATTTTCTGTAGAGAGTGATATATGTTTGGAATCCATACTTCGAAGCTCTGGATATATTCGGCCGACTATGCCCAAATGACATTTGACGTTGTCGTTTTCGTTTTTTAACAACTAAACTAAAATTCATTTGTAACCAACCTAACTTCGTTTCCTCTGAACAATCCAACATAAATTTTACCATAATGATATAATTATATGTCAGAAGAAACAAAGATAAGACCCTTCTAAATACATAATGTATGTCACGCTTTTTCCACAGTCTTCATATATAAAAGTGAACATCTGCATACTTCATGATAATCTTGTATTAATATTAGGTTTAAATTCAATTTTTATCATCAAGCCAATCCACATAATTAGAACCTAATTTCAACATCGAGACCAAGTAATCTGTGCTTCAATTTCGTCAAGGAAAGTTTAGTACCAATGTTTACACCACGTTTCACGTTGCTTTTCGCGTTCATTTTGGTTATTTCTTATCGCTGGAAAAAAAATAGAAACAACAGCCAAAGGTTAATTTAAACATACGAATAATATTAACATGGAAATTACTTAACGAAGGAATCTCATTTTATTGAATATGCAAATTCATGAAGAATGATGACTTGCATTGCTCCAATAAATAATGAATCTCAGTCTCTCATCTCTTTGGAAATGGGGTCCTTTCCACAAAGAGAGATCATTCTATCGTTCTATCTATTCTCATTACATTTGATAGTGCCAGGGCAATGACTTCGCAAGGTATTTATTTATCAAACTATTGATACTTGAAACTGCAACACTAAACTGTTATGCAGTGTCATAGGAAAAGCATATATATATATATATATATATATATATATATATATATATATATATATATATATATATATATATATATATATTTGTATTGTTTGTTGGCTTTCTCAATCGTTATATGTAATGTATATATCAAGTTAATGGTCATGCACACCAGTGACATTTATTTTGTAAACAACTTAATACATTGATAATATATATAGTTGTATAGATAAAATATTTGGATCATTAATAATCAAGATCAAACTATTTAATTGCATCTCAATGTTTTTCACTTGGAAATATCTACACTTGTTGACATCTTTTGATGTTTTGGAGAGAAGACTGGCCTAAATCATGGATCTGTTATTTTGTCTTGGTTTTTCTATCAATACTGTGTATTGAAACATTACTCATTCCTCGCTTTACATCCGAATTGGAGTCAGTTCCATTGCTGTGTTCAGTGCTTCATTTTTGGTGATTTTAATTTTTAAATTATTCCCCAGATTTACATTTTTCTCATTAATACTTCTTAGATTAAACCATTAATTTGCAAATATTGTCAATTGAGACAAAGACATCGTTGATTATGTTATTGTGATAAATCAAAAGACTGTTTCAGATCATGAGTACATTAGAACATTAAAGAATATAGGCACATCAACACATTCAAGATGGGAATTTGTCTGAAACACTACTGGAATTCAATTGGAGCTTTATATATTTTGACTTGGAATCGGACGTTTTGGACTATTTCGGATTTAAATTCACGATAATAGAAGATCTTTTTAAATGTTCAAGTACATTATGTGTTGAATCTGAAAAAACTTGTTTCTTTTCGCTCATTTCTGTTACTTAGTTCAAGAAAAAATGTGTCGTAACACCACCACCAAAAGAAATGGAAATCAAAAATCGATTTTTTTAAATATATTGTAACACACATGTAGCTAGGTAATGATATACAGTACACTATAAACATGATATTCTAATTAATGATGGCTGCAGATTAGAGTCATGTGAACGATAGCCTCCAAAACCCAGACACTGCCGCCATATACCTATTTATATCTTATGGATATCCCCATTAAGTGCTATTTATAGGTGTTGTTTGAGTTGTATTTGTAGACGTTATGGGAGATAACTCTTCCATATATATAATATTCAAAACGAATACACCACCATGCCACCCTATGCGTCAGTAAACATTTATATATAATTCACCTGTCATATGTATTTGAGGTCCGGAGATATTGGGTTACCCTATTGACTATGCCCAAGTCACATTTGACCTCATCTTTTGCTACCAACCAAACTAAAATTCAGTTTTAATCAACCTAGCATAATTTCACCTGAGAAATTCTACATAAATGTTGCCTTTAAATTGATTCCCCGTCCGATGAAGCCAGATATATTTACATCAGGATATTGCATGGTATATTGTATTCGTTTGAGATGTAAATTAAATAACTGACCTGAAGACAATCCACAAATGTAGTCCGTGATTAGAAACGATATAAACTGTGCTAAAAATTGGTATTGTAAATTTTCACGTCAATGTTCAGGCCACAATTTCACGTTATTTTTCCTTTTCAAGTGATTATTTTTCTAGCTAAAAATAACGTCCAAACGTTTTAATGCGAGTAGTACTACTGCTAATAATAATAATAATTCCAAGAATGTACATATCTGTGAAGAATGATGACAAGCAATGCTCCATTAAATAATGAGTGGCAGTATTTCATCTCTTTGAAAATAGATACTATTCCATAAACAAGGAGCAATAGTTCGATCTATTAACATTGCAATTGTCAGCGCAGTGGTATTACAATGTGCTTATTCAGCGGACAGGTGGCATATAAAACAAAATCATATATAAATGCAATGATGTAGATACATACATATATGCATGTATGCGTACGTACACACACACACACACACACACACACACATACAAAATTCAATCAGTCAATTTCCATACTAAACACATATGCACACATAAGTTGTACATCCAGACTTATTAACAACACGTACAGACTATAGGCATGGACACAACGGGAACTTACGTAAGTCTATGTTACGGTCTGAGCACGGCTTGGCACTGAAAGACCAGGTTATTCGCTACAATTTAAACTTTCAGAGATCAAAAGGGGAGAATGTATTATTTAGCTAAAATACATTCTTTGAAACAAGCTAGATAACTATATATAAAAGATATATATATTTGTATTAATTGATATTCCAAAACCCCATTTAAAATGGTGTTAGGGCAAAACAAGAATAGTGGATCTTCGCGGAAAAGGAATGTGACAAGCAAAACAATTGTGTTCCTCGTGTGTGCATCTGTGTTTTTTTGTGTGGACTCCCAAGGTTGTGGCTTAGACGTATTTGTGTACTGTTGTAGTGTCGTTCTTCTCAACAACGTTGGAGAAAATTTTAAATTATAGTATTTGAATATGAAAACATTATCAGATAATCTACTCAAGTGAAATCAAAGCAAATTCACAATATATTACATCTATTGTAAAACACTGACAATAGGTCTATCGCCTTCCTATCTATATTCCGGAGCAGTTCACATAGTAATCTCGCCCAGTAAGAGTCTTTTTATATAGAACTATTTAAATGATGGTGGATGCAGTTGTACATGACTTATTGTAAATAGTGTCCTGGTCTCCAGACTGGAACGTAGTTATGCGTCCGTTTTTCTGCCTCAAGACACATGTGGCATGTATATTCTTTCCTTGCCATTACAGTTATCTCGTGGTTTCTTTCTTCTTCGTATTTTCATCTATATTTACAAACACATCGGCATTATTTTTTCGAATATTGAATAGCTTATATGCCATTATGCACTTTGCCAAATTTGGTAGAATCTTGTTCAGTGACATTAAAAAGTGGTTTACGGACATATTAGATTTTAAATTTATTCACCCACATTACAAGATGAATTGTTTTAATATCCATACAATTCACATTCTATCCTGAGAGGATGCCTTATATCATATTTGGTCACTGATTGTGGTATTAATATATTTATAAATGGCGAAGGAGCCTTTTTGTGAAAGCTTCAAATAACATTATCCTGTCAAATTTGATCACAATTATTTTAATTGATTTGTGACCAAGTCGCTTCAAATGTTTTATACTTTTAGTATTCTCTGCATTATTGATGGTGAAAAGTCATGACTCATGTAAAGTCGAAAGAGTCAATGTTTTTTGTGTGAAATGTTGTTCATTTCTGATGAGCTGTTATTTTAGAAGTTGAGCTTTATATGTTTATTTTTCTTTTCTGCTTTATAGTACACGTGTTCATACATTATTGTGATTTTACAACAGTTACATATATTATAGGTCTTTCCTACCAATATGTTTTCTGTCAAATTTTGCAATTTCTGTCTGCTGGTTTCTTTACAAGGCTTTTAAAAGTTTTTCTGTTTTATTAATTGGATACGTTGATGGTGAATCTGCATCAGTCATTACAATTAAAAACCCACATATCAATATGGAAAGCATTTAGTGAATATTTACTAAACGCTTCTGAAAAGCTTTGATTTTAAGTTTTTCTACTTGTATTAACTTCCGATAAAATTTGCTTGCGAATTAGCATCAATTATTAAAATGTAAAAACCGATCAGAATATGTTCCAATCAGATCTCTGTTGAACAATATTTGACGTAAACAGAACCGACGACACACGAAATACTAATGGAAGAAGCATAAGGGGAAAGGGTCAAGTGAGCTACGAAAGCATGAACGAATTTAAGAAAATTGATGTATATTCGAGTAATCGGGATCATACGTTTAGTTCAACTGAATTATATTGAATCATACTGTTTTATGCTGAATACAAAGACGGAACTATGTGAAACAAAAGGTGGGCAAATTATATTCCAGAATAATCACCTATACTATCAGTGGAGAGTTGTAAAATAATATCGTGTGTGTGTGTGTGTGTGTGTGTGTGTGTGTTCAAAGAAACAAAGGCCTACCTAAAATAAATATGATACCTCATTGTGGCGTATCCACGGTAACATTGTTTTTGAAATGGTAAGACTCCTCCCGTATAAATTGCCTTCTGAATATATACAGTTTGCCCATATATTATTATTGTACAGGTTTGTATTTTGCATCATAAGTACTTTCTAAGTAATAATTTAGACGTATTTGCTGCTAATGAACAATATTACATGTGAAGCTAACCTTTAACTCACTGTGCCTCTTGCACAAGTTAGAGGTGACCGAACAAGGTTTGGTTAGAAATATAGGAATTAAGGATCAAATATTTTGGAATATATAATTTGAATAGTATCGAGTTATATGTTAATCAGGCATTTACACATATATTATGGAACTATTTGTATGGTATTTGCAACATGATTAATAATAATAAGGAGAAGAAAAAGAAGAAAAAGATGAAGAAGAAGAAAAAGAAGTAGAGATCGTTAATATTGCTTATTATTTTCAAATGTTAATCACATTACAGAGATGTTAATTGGCATGTACATTTGGATTGCATTTATTTAATTCCTAAAACGCTTCTGTTCATAATACAATACTGTGGTATGCTTAGCATATAATATCAAAATGATACAAAAACCTATAATCAAATTTGTGACATATTTACAAGTTAGAGAATGACATGCTTATGACTCGGAGAATTTCCTTTCTGTTCTGTTTATTTATAGAGCATTTCTTTAATATTGCAGTCGCAAATGCCGAATTTAGTTTTTAAAATTAAAATCTGTTTTTGGAGTCGGAAATAGGTTTGGTTTGAAATTTGTAAGGTTTAAAGAACTGTAATATGTTCAGTTAATTTGTAACTGTGCAAGGTAAATCTGGATGCGGGCTTCATTCAAAACGTACCGTAACCAGATTCAAAGTACGTTACAGCAGAACCATGCATATATTGTGACATTTGTGTCCAGACTATTCGTTCACAAGCATGCAAATAATAATAAAGTATAATACATAAAAGGCGAAAAAATAGTATCAATGACTGGGTGTTCAAGTTGTCTCGCACAATGTGAACATTCACTTCCAATTCAATGAATGAAAACTATTTATAGCACATAGAGAGCTATACGCCTGTGCACTTATCGACTTATCTAACATTATATTGCATTTTTAGCAGGTAGGGGAGACAAACTCCTGCTCATGATTATTATTCAAAAATAGGAAACCATGTTTCCGTTCCATGTATTTAGAAATATTTATATGGCATTCACATAACATGTATGTTGGAGGTCCGGAGAACTTAGGTTATCCTATCAATTGACTATGCCTAATTCACATTTGACCTCTTCTTTTTTTCTTCACCGTCTATAATGACAGAATACGTATGTTTTTGCAACACATTTTAAAATGACAGCAAACATCTTGAGCATTAAATAATAAAATAACGTTTTTTGTACAGTTATGTCTTGGTTTCTTTCTTCTTAGTATTTTCATCTATATCCAAAGGCACATTGGCATTATTTTTTCGAATATTGAATAGTTTATATGCCATAATGCACTTTTCCATATTTGGTAGAATCTTGTTCAGTGGCATTAAAAAGTGGTTTATGGACACTTTAGATTTTTCATTTATTCACCCACATTTCAAGGGGAATTGTTTTAATATCCATACAATTCATATTCTGCCATGAGAGGATGCCTTATCCCATATTTAGTCACTAATTGTGGTATTAATTTATGTAGAAATGGCAAAGCAGCCTCTTTTGCGACAGCTTGAAATCCCATTATCCTGTCAAATTTGATCAAAATTAAGTTAACTGATTTGTGACGAAGTCGCTTCAGATGTTTCATAATTTTAGCATTGACTGCCTTATTGATTGAGAATAGTCATCACTCATGTAAAATATAACGTTTGTGCGTCAATGGTTTTTCTGTGAAATGTGGTTCATTTCTGATGAGCTGTTATTTTAGAAGAAGTCCTTTATAAGTTTATTTTTCTCTTCTGCTATATAGTACACGTGTTCATACATTATTGTGATTTTACAACAGTTAAAGAAATTTAAAGTCTTTCCTACCAGTATATTTTCTGTCAAATTTTGCCAGTTTCTGTCAGCTGGTTTCTTTACAAGGCTTTTAAAAGTTTTTCTGTTTTAATAATGCCAGTTAATTTGATAAGTTGATGGTGAATCTGCATCAGTCATTAAAATTAAAACCCCACGTATCAATATGATTTCTATCAAAGCATTTAGTTAATATTTAATAAACACTCCTGAAAAGCTTTGATTTTAAGTTTTGCTATTTGTATTAACTGCCGCCAAAATTTGCAGGCGAATTAGCGTCATTTATGAAAACTTAATCACCGATCAGAATCTGTTCCGATCAAATCTCTGTTGAAGAATGTTTTGACGTAAACAGGACCAACGACAAACGAAATACTACTGGAAGAAGTATAAGGGGAACGGGACAAGTGAGCTACTAACGCATGAACGAATTTAAGTAAATTGATGTATATTCAAGTAATCGCGATCATAAGTTTAGTTCAATTGAATGATATTGAATTTTATCGTTTTATGCTGAATACGAAGACGGAACTATGTGAAACAAAAGGTGGAAAAATTGTATTCCAGAATAATCAGCAATACTATCAGTGGCAAGTTGTAAAATAATAACGAGTGTGTGTGTGTGTGTGTGTGTGTGTGTGTGTGTGTGTTCAAAGAAACAAGGGCCAACCTAAAATAAATCTGATACCTCATTTTAGCGTTTCCACGGTAACATCGTTTTTGAAATGATAAGATTCTTGCCGTACAGAATGCCTTTTGAATGCATCTAGCACGCCCATCTATCATTATTTTATAGGTTTGTATTTTGCATCACAAGCACTTTCTAAGTAATAATTTATACTTATTTGCTGCTAATGAACTATATTACATATTAATCTAACCTTTGACTCAATTTACCTCTTGCACAGGTTATCGGTGACCGAACAAGGTTTGGTTTGAAATATAAGAATAAAGGATCAAATATTTTGGAATATATAATTTGAATAGTATCGAGCTATATGTTAATCAGGTATTTACACCTATATTTAGGAACTATTTGTAGGGTATTTGCAACATGATTAATAATAATAATAATAATAATGATGATAACAAGAAGAAGATGAAGAAACAGCGAAAACGCTTCTTTTTATAGTACAATGCTGTGAAATGCTTAGCATATAATATCAAAATGATACAAAAACCTACAATCAAATTTGTGACATATTAACAAGTTATAGAATGACATGCTTATGATTCGGAGAATTTTCTTTCTGTTCTCTTTACTAAAATTGCATTTCTTTAACAATGCACTCGCAATTGACGAACTTAGATTTCCAAATTAAAATCTGTTTATGCAGACGGAAAAATGTTTGGTTTGAAATTTGTAATGTTTAAAGAAATGTAATAACATTCACCTAATTTATAACTGTGCAAGGTAGATCTGGATATATGCTTGATTCAAAATGGACCGTATATAGACTCAAATTACGTTACAGCAAAACTAGGAATCTATTGTGACACTTGTGACCAGACTTTTCGTTCACAAGCATGCAAATAATAATATAGTACAATACAAAAAGGACAAAATTCCAATTAAATGAATGAAAACTATTTATAGCACATATAGAGCCAGTACCCTGTGTATTTATCGACTTACCTAACATTATATTGCATTTTTAGCAGGTAGGGGAGACAAACTCATGTCCATGATTATTATTCAAAAATAGGAAACCATGTTTCCGTTCCATGTATTTAGAAATATTTATATAGCATTCACATAACAAGTATGTTGGATGTCCGGAGAACTTAGGTTATCCTATCAATTGACTATGCCTAATTCACATTTGACCTCTTTTTCTTTTCTTTTGACACCGTCTATAATGACAGAAAACGTCTGTTTTTGCAACACAGTTTAAAATGACAACAAACATCTTGAGCATTAAATTATCCAATAACGCATTTTGTCAAATAATGTACGAATGCTACAAATCGGATTCCTTTGAAAATAACTTTCAATTAATGGGTGTTCAAATGGTGTAAAATCAATATTGTTTGAATACAACTTTCATTTATAATGCGAACATTTACATCTTGATATTTCATGGTAATATTGGATGCAGTGCAAATACGATAATCAAGCTAAAAGAAATCCGAAATATTTAGACGCTGATTTGAAATGAAGCCCATTCGTCAATGCTAAAAGTTTATATATATAGTATCATATAAATAATGAATTAATTATGGTGAATAAATGATTAAGTATTAATAGAGTTTACTTACATGGGCGACAACAATATACAGTCCTTCATCATCAGAGAACTTAATGCGAAATCTTCAACATAACGCCCTCATGAAGTCCACCTACCATTTGTCGCTTATATTGATATGTTGATTCATCGCATGACCATATTACGCCACAGGCGCTTGATTCACGGGGAAATTAATAAAACACTATCACCAATTAACATTGTTGACAGTGTATTTACGGTTGTTCAAATTATGAGTGACTAAATGCGCAGATAATATCGAAAACTTAGAACGGTGTCGAGGTGTCCGATTGTGGTTGTATTACTAATATTAGTACCCCTACATTGTGGATAGGGTATTAACATGATGCTGTGTGTATCAACGCAGCAGCCGAGATTGATTCACACCCAGCGCTTTTTCAGCTTACTATAAAACAATGAAATTTCCCTCCTATTTAATACCATAATGGTTGCATATCAATTAGAATTCAAGTGTATCAGATTGTTTACTTCCTTTATCCCATATTTCCTTTTGAATCATCCACATATTAGTTCAATTGATAACTACTTTCATTTTGGGCCTGTTGTTTGATTTCATATAAGGTCATTGGTGCCTTATTTTGAAATGTAAACAGATGGTAGTAAACATGATCAGCGCAAGTATCGTAGAATATCCAACTATAGTACAGCAAACATTATTTGGAAAATCAAGTGCTTAGTTAAGACATCACCCTAAGTAGGTTCGCATGCCACTGAGCATACATGAAATACAATAGTTGCATAAAGAATTAATACTATATATAGCAAATACAAATAATGCAACAGAATATAAATAATGGACTATTCTGAGGTACATGTACTACAACATTACAAACCCAATATACTATCTAAATAATACATTGTATATAAATATTTATATTTTAGATTGCACGAGAATTATGACAGCCAGGCACATTTTTCAAGAAGGCTGGCAAATTAAGGGGAAGTGAAGAAACTGAAAACAAAATAATAACTTATTTAGATTCGCTACTTCCAGCACCAAACCTGCAAATTGCTGAGCTCCAACTATCTTACAAATTTAAATAGAGAAATAAAATTGTGTTTGTCCGTCCTTGTTGCACGAGCTACATTATATACCCTATTAAAGTTTTAATATAATTTAATGGAACATGTAGCAATAATGTATCTTTCGTTGTTTTGTACTAATGGTCCCTAACATCTTAAGCAGTAATGCTACGATGTTTCACCTAAGAATATGTTCAAATTCCTAATATAATGTTTAATGATTTTTCCTTGTTGGATTATGAACACGTGATAAATGGACACATTTTATATATATCTTAACCATAAAGATTTGGCTGCTGATGCTGCTTTAAGGCATTATGTAATTGCAATAGATTTATGCTACATGTTATTCAAAAAACAAAATAGTTAAATACCTAATTTATCCGTCGTGCTATGTGAGTTACACTTTAATGACTGCAGTGCCTTTACAAGCAATATTTGGAAAGGAAAAATGATAGTTATCTTCGAAATGTATACAATTTAGGATACCAGACCACTGATCCATAACAAAATCGATGTGAACATAAAGCATTTTAAATTTGGAGTATTTCTCCCACTGGATTGCTGAACATCGTAAACATGGCTATGTATCTATATATATATATATATATATATATATATATATATATATATATATATATATATATATATATATATATATATATATATATATATATATATAATGTCATAATTAAGTATTTCATTGCTAATTATGCCTTCTGCAAATTTGTGTTCAACCATGTGAAGACTCTGCATATCAAGGAGTTTTGGGACATGAAGGCGGAAGTTACGTTATCTCATCTACATCAGTTTGCATTGCTGGCAGTCTTAGCTGCTACAGTTTCTACCGCCTTGAATTATTTATGTTTCAAGCAAAACGTAGATTGCTTTTAAATCAACTCTTTAAGTCCATAGTTACAATGATTTTGAGGACTTACTAGTCCCGCTTTATAATGTTGTTTGGTCCCTAGGCATGCTGATATTGCGGACTATAAAGCTGAGGGATAGTTGCAGCAGAGTTATCAGATTCTAGTGGCTCTGCACAAGTTATATGGCGTTTTGCCTTTAACTGAATCGAACATAATATTGTTTTCCACAAGCACGTTTTGATTACGTTTGCAATGTCAGGCAAGATGAAATATTAAGATTTTTTGTTTTACCGTCATTTTAACATAAAGTGATTGCAATGTTAAAGCCATAAATATTTAATGTGACTTAAGCTTATACTTCAATATTTCTTGACTTCATAAATGATAAATGCGCACGTTTTATGATTCGTATTGTAAGAATGTCTTACAGTATTTTGTTATATGAATGAGTTTTGTTTTAAATAATCGGTATGTAAAAGGCATCATGTACATAGACTTAATACGTTACTTCTGAATATGAATTGTGAGAAGTTATTTATTTGACTTAAATGATTTTGAAAAAATATAAAGAGGACTGGTTTTTCCTTTGTCTAGAATTATGACCAAAAGCACTAGATGAAAATGTCATTCTGGGCAATCTGCGTTCAATCTGTCACTCAATCAAATGATAACAATTGTTCTATCATATCAGAACGGCTAAATGAAACTTACATAAATTTTAAACTCTATTTTTGAGAAATTGATAAACTCGTTGTATTTTATATAGGGCCTTGTATTATTCTATTCAATACATCTCCTCAAGTCTATGTTATTCCATCCCTGAAATTCATATTTTTATTATTAAGTACTCGATCCTACAATACCAACGTGGTCGGTCATCTCCTAGATACCAATAACCAAAACAACGAATGAGTTGTGAAGATTGCATCTACAAATCCAATACAAAATCTCAACACATAAATAACGAAAAATATGTCTAAAATGTTCGTCTCTAAACCTCAGTAAATGTTTCAGACATAACAAAATAAAGAAAATAATTAAATATATACGTGTCCGTGACCTTGAAAAGCCCATGTACATGTTTACAATTTTTTTAAAATTTTCTTTCAACATTTCAAAGTTATACCGTGGAAAGAAAAAATGCTGATTAACACTATTTATCCGTATGCGACCTTGACCTTACAAGCAAGTGTCGCCAGTATGATTAATGTCAAATAAATCGTGTTTTCCCGTTAAACTGAAACAGGTTTTAATTGGTACAATGGGAAGAAAAAGATGAAAGAGGGCTCAATTTCTGAACCGTTATTCTGACCCTAAGCATATGACCCCCAATACGATATATGCCATTATCACTAATGACCACCTTAACTGTACTGATTGGTACATCTCAAACAGAAAAGCATTCAAACTCACTCAGCAAAAGGAAAGTAGGGTGGAAATTTTAAATTATATAGACCGTAACGTTTTGACATTGAAGACAGGATCACCACTGAAGTATACAACAATCCATAAACTAAAGCATATCAGGAGTTATATAACGGAATGGAAACTGTGTCGAAATATCAAGAAAACACGTGTACACATGCAAACATGTACAACGCAAATGCTAGTGAAAAATAAAGAACATGAAGACGATTGATAGCAGTAATAGTTATAGTAGATGTTACACAAAACAATTCTTTAATATAAGCGAAGTCTATATCTCTTAACCTCTCACAAATGAATGGGCACGACAATATCGGCCGTTCTGATAGTTAACCTGGCAGACATTCATTATATACATTTACTAGAAGAAAAAAAATAATTGATCGAAAATATCGTTTGCTTTTTTTTCTTCCTTCTTTTTCTATTTTCTCTAGACAGTGATATATGTATGGATTCGATCATATTTCTAAGGTCTAGATATATTCGGTTGACTATGCCCAAATCACATTTGACCTCGTGTTTGTCGTTTGTTAACAACCAAACTAAAATTCATTTGTAACAAACCTAACTTTGTTTCATCTGAACAATCCAGCACAATTTGTACCATTAAAATATAATTATGTCAGAAGAAACCCTGACAAGACCCTTCTAAATACAAAATATACGTCACGCTTTTCACACAACCTTCAGATATAAAAGTGAACATTTACATCTGCATATTTCATGATAATCTTGTATTAATATTAGGTTTAAATTCAATTTTTATCCTCAAGCCAATCAACATAATTAGAACATAATTTCAAAATCGAAACCAAGTAATCTGGTCTAAACTTTCGTCCAGGAAATTTTGATGCTAAAGTTTACGCCACGTTTCACTTTGCTTTTTATGTTCATTTTGGCTATTTCTTATCTCTGGGGAAAAACAGAAACAACAGCCAAAAGTTATTTTAAATATACAAATAATATTAACATGGAAATTACTAAACGGAGGAATCTCATTTTATTGAATATGCAAATTCATGAAGAATGATGACTTGCATTGCTCCAATAAATAATGAATGTCATTCTTTCATCTCTTTGGAAATTGGCCCATTCCACATAGAGTGACCGTTCTATCTATTCTTATTACAGTTGCCATGACATTGACTTCGCAAGGTACTTAATTATGAGACTAGTGATACTTGAAACTGCCATACTAACCTGTTATCGAGTGTCATAGGAAAAGCAACTATATATATGTATATATATATGTGTGTGTGTGTGTGTGTGTGTGTGTGTGTGTGTGTGTGTAAACAACTTAATACAGTGATAATATATTTATAGTTGTATAAATAAAATATTCGGGTCATTAATAATCAAGATCAAAATGTTTACTTGTATCTCAATCTTGGATATTAGTTTTTCACTTGGAAATTTCTACCCTTGTTGACATCTTTCGATGTTTTGGAGAGAAGACTGCACTAAATATGGATCTGTTATTTTCTCTTAGCTTTTTATATCAGTACTGTACTTGAAACAATATTCATTCCTCTTTACATCCGAAGTGGAGTATGTCTTATTGTTGTGTTCAGTGTTTCGTTTGGGGGAATTTATTTTTTTAATTATTGCCCAGAAATACTGTGTTCTCATTAATACTTCTTAGATTAAACCATTAATTTTGAAATATTGTCGGTTGAGACAAAGACATTGTGGATTATATTATTGTGATAAATCAAAAGACTGTTAGCACATCGACGCATTTCGAATCATGAGCACATTAGAACATTCGAGAATATAGGTACATCAATGCATTCAAGATGGGACTTTATCTGAAACACCACTGGAATTCAATTCGAGCTTTATATATTTTGACTTGGAATAGAACTTGTTGGACTATTTCAGATTTACATTCACGATACTAGAAGTTATTTTTAAATGTTCAAGTGTGTATTCTAGGGAAATACATTATTTGTTGAATTTGACAAAACTTGTTTGTTTTCGCTCATTTATGTTACCTAGTTCAAGAAAAAAGTGTCGTAACACCACCACCAAAAGAAATGAAAATCAAAAATCGATGTATTTAAACATATTGTAACAAACAAGTAGCTTGGTTTTGATATACAGTACACTATAAACAGGATATCCTGATTACTGATGGCTGCGGATTCAAGTCCTGTGGACGATAGCCTCCAAAACCCACACACTGCTAGAGACCTATTTATATCATCTGGATTTCCCTATTAAGTACTATTTATAGGTGTTGTTTGAGTGGTATATGTAGACGTTATGGGAGATAACTCTTCCATATACATAATATTCAAACACAATACACCACCATGCCACCATATGCGTCTGTAAGCATTTATATATAATTCACCTGTCATATATATTTGAGGTCCGGAGATATTGGGTTACCCAATTGACTATGCCCAAGTCACATTTGACCTCATCTTTTGCTACCAACCAAACTAAAATTCAGTTTTAATCAACCTTGCATAATTTCACCTGAGAAATTCTACATAAATGTTCCCTTTAAAATTATTCCCTGTCCGATGAAGCCAGATATATTGCTCACTGAAATTGGGTCCTTCAAATATAAAAGCAGTCTCCTTTTCACACAACCTTCATACACCACGGTCAATACTTACATCAGGATATTGCATAGTATATTGTATTCCTTTGAGATGTAAATTAAATAACTGGCCTGAAGACAATCACCAAATGTAGACCGTAATTGGAAACGATATAAACTGGTAAAAGTTGGTACTGTAAATTTTCACGTCATGTTTCGTTTTAACGTGATTATTTCTTCTCGCTGAAGAAAAAGACGGCCAAACGTTTTCTTTTTAATACGATTACTACTACTGCTAATAATAATAATAATACCAATAATAATAATAATAATTCCAAGAATGTACATATCCGTGAAGAATGATGACAAGCAATGCTTCTTTAATTAATGAATGACAGTCTTTCATCTCTTTGAAAATTGATCTTTGCATAAACAAGGAACAATTGTTCAGTCTATTAACACTGCAATTGTCAGAGCAGTGGTATTACAATGTGCTTATTCAGCGGACAGGTGGCATATAAAACAAAATCATATATAAATGCAATGACGTACATGCATACATATATGCATGCATGCGTACGTACACACACACACACACACGCACGCACACACACACACACACACATACATACATACATGCATACATGCATAGTACAATCAGTCAGTTCCCATCCTAAACACATATGCACACATAAGTTGCACATCCAGACTAATTAATAACACGTACAGATTGTAGGCAAGCTCGCAGTGGGAACTACCCTAAGTCAATGCTACAGTCTGAGTACGGCGTGGAACTGAAAGACCAGGTTATTAGCTACTATTTAAACTTTCAGAGATCAAAAAGGGAAAATGTATTATTTAGCTAAAAGGCATTCTTTGTAACAAGCTAGAAAACTATATAAAAAAACAAACAAAATATATTTGTATTAATTGATATTCCAAAACCCCATTTAAAATGGTGTTAGGGCAAAACAAAAAAAATAGTTGATCCTCGTGGAAAAGGAATGTGTCAAGCAACACAATTGTGTTCCTCGTGTGTGCATCTGTGTTTTATGTGTGGACTCCCAAAGGTGTGGTTTAGACGTATTTGTGTACTGTTGTACTTTCGTTCGTCTCAGCATTGTTGGGGGAAATATTTTAATTATAATATTTGAATATGAAGACATTATAAGATAAAATACTCAAGTGAAATCAAACCAAATACACCATATTATATATATTTTAAAACTTTGACAATAGGTCTATCGTCTTCCTAGATATATTCTGGAGCAGTTGATCTAGTAATCTTGCTCAGTAAGAGTCTTCCTGTATAAAACTATTTAAATTATGTTGTATGCAATTGTACATGATTTATTGTAAATAGCGTCTTGATCTCCTGACTGTAACGTATTTATGCGTCCTTTTTCAGCCTCAAGACACTAGTGGCATGTATATTCTTTCCTTGCCTGTACAGTTATCTCGTGGTTTCTTTCTTCTTAGTATTTTCATCTATATCTAAAGGAAAATCGGCATCATTTTTTCGAATATTGAATAGTTTATATGCCATAATGCACTTTTCCATATTTGGTAGAATCTTGTTCAATGACATTAAAAAGTGGTTTAAGGCCATTTTAGATTTTAAATTTATTCACCCACATTTCAAGGTGAATTGTTTTAATATCCATGCAATTCACATTCTGTCATGAGAGGATGCCTTATCTCATATTTGGTCACCGATTGTGGTATTAATATATTTAGAAATGGCGAAGCAGCCTCTTTTGCGAAAGCTTGAAATACCATTGTCCTGTCAAATTTGTTCACAATTAAGTTAATTGATTTGTGAAGAAGTCCCTTCAGATGTTTTATAATTTTAGCATTGACTGCCTTATTGATGGAGAATGGTCATCACTCGTGTAAAATCTAAGGCTTGTGAGTCAATGTTTTTTCAATAAAATTTGGTTCATTTCTGATTAGCTGTTATTTTAGAAGTCCTTTATAAACTTATTGTTCTCTTCTGCTTTATAGTACACGTGTTCAAACATTATTGTGATTTTACAACAGTTAAATAAATTTAAAGACTTTCCTACCAGTATGTTTTCTGTCAAATTTTGCCAATTTCTAAGAAGCATAAGGGGAACGGGTCAAGTGAGCTGCTAACGCATGAACTAATTTAAGAAAATTGATGCATATTCAAGTAATCGCGATCATAAGTTTATTTCAGTTGAATTATATTGAATTATACCGTTTTATGCTGAATACAAAGACGGAACTATGTGAAACAAAAGGTGGGTAAATTATATTCCAGAATAATCACCAATACTATCAGTGGCAAGTTGAAAAATAATAACGTGTATGTGTGTGTGTGTGTTCAAAGAAACAAAGGCCAACCTAAAATAAATCTGATACCTCATTTTAGCGTTTCCACGGTAACATCGTTTTTGAAATGGTAAGACTCTTGCCGTATAGATTGCCTTTTGAATGTTTACAGTTTGCCCATCTATCATTATTGTATAGGTTTGCATTTAGAATCATAAGTATTTTCTAAGTAATAATTTATACTTATTTGCTGCTAATGAACAATATTACATATGAAGCTAGCCTTTGACTCACTGTCGCTCTTACACAAGTTAGAGGTGACCGAACAAGGTTTGGTTTGAAATATAAGAATTAAGGATCAAGTATTGTGGAATATATAATTTGAATAGTACCGGGTTATATGTTAATCACGCATTTACACATATATTTAGGAACTATTTGTATGGTATTTGCAACATGATTAATAATACTAATAATAATAATAATAATAATGAGAATAAGAAGAAGAAGAAGAAGAAGAAGATGAAGAAGTAGAGATCGTTAATATTACTTATTATTTTAAAATGTTAATCACATTCAGGCATATTAATTGGCATGTACATTTGGATTGCATTTATTTAATAGCGAAAACGCTTCTGTTCATAATACAATGCTGTGTAATGCTTAGCTTATAATATCAAAATGATACAAAAACCTATAATCAAATTTGTGAAATATTTACGAGTTAGAGAATGATATGTTTATAATTCGGAGAATTTTCTTTTTGTTCTGTTTACTAAAATTACATTTCTTTAACATTGCGCTTGGAATTGACGAGTTTACATTTCCAAATTAAAATCTGTTTTTGGAGACGGAAGAAGGTTTGGATTGAAATTTATAAGCTTTAAAGAACTGTAATAATGTTCAGCTAATTTGTAACTGTGCAAAGTAAATCTGGATGTGTGCTTTATTCAAAATGGACCTTAGCCAGACTCAAATTACGTTACAGCAGAACCAGGGATATATTTCGACATTTGTGACCAGACTTTTCGTTCACAAGCATACAAATAATATTATAGTACAATACAAAAAAGGCGAAAAAATAGTATCAATGACGGGGGGGGTACAAGTTGTCTAGCACAATGTGAGCATTCACTTCCAATTCAATGAATGAAAGCTATTTATTGCATATATAAAGCACATATAGAGCCAGTAGCCTGTGCATTTATCGAGTTACCTAACATTATATTGCATTTTTAGCAAGTAGGGGAGACAAACTCATGTCCATGATTATTATTCAAAAATAGGAAACCATGTTTCCGTTCCATGTATTTAGTAATATTTATATAGCATTCACATAACCTGTGTGTTGGAGGTCCGGAGAACTTAGGTTATCCTATCAATTGACTATGTCTAATTCACATTTGACCTCTTTCTTTTCTTCGTTCGGCACAGTCTATAATGACAGAAAACGTCTGTTTTTGCAACACATCTGAAAATGAGAGCAAACATCTTGAGCATTAAATTATCCAATAACGCATTTTGTCAAATAATGTACGAATGCTACAAATCGGATTCCTTTGAAAATAACTTTCAATAAATGGATGTTCAAATAAAATCAATACTGTTTGAATATAACTTTCTTTTATAATGCGAACATTTACATCTTGATATTTCATGGTAATCTTGGATGCAGTGCAAATTCGATAATCAAACTAAAAGAAATCCGAAATATTTAGACGCTGATTTGAAATGAAGCCCATTCGTCAATACTAAAAGTTCATATATAAAGCAGCATATAAATGATGAATTAATTATGGTAAATAAATGATTAAGTATTAATAGAGTTTACTTACATGGGCGACAACAATATATAGTCCTTCATCATCAGAGAACTTAATGCGAAATCATCAACATAACGCCCTCACAGGGTCCACATAGCATTTGTCACTAATATTGATATTCTGATTCATCGCATGACCATATTACGCCACATGCGCTTGATTCACGGGAAAAATAATAATAACACTCACCAATTACCATTGTGGACAGTCTGGGACAGCGTACCGGAGAGGAAGAACGAAATAAAAGTTTCATGAACGTGGCCATTAAAAATAAGTAATGTACTTGTTGCATTGGGGAAAGGTGTGTAATGTTTTCGTTACGGTGGTTTACCTTAGGAGTGATTAATGCGCAGATATTGTCGAAAAATTAGAACGGAGTCGACGGGTCCGATTGTGACCTTATTACTAATATTAGTATCCCTACTTTGTGGTTAGAGTACTAATATGACCCTCTGTGTATGAACGCAGCACACGTATTTTCCAGAACAAATAACAGAATTAATCCTGGCTAAGCACCATCTATCTAATAATTGCTCTTTTTCTGAAACAAAATCTACATGAGTTTTCCAACTTCTTTTCTATAGTTTCTCAATTTTTGCCAATAAGCTTCAAGGATTAACTCATAACCCATTAGGATGCATTCTTTAACCACATCATGGTTACCACTTTGATGAACTGACAATGAATTGTAGATATCACCAGCCTTACCAATGAGTACACATTGTAATAATTGAATCCAATACTCCCTTGGATATTTTAAATTTTCACAACTTTTTTCAAACTTAGTTAAACATTTGTCTACTTCTATTTCTCTTAAAGGGGGAACTAATCTAATATTCTTTGCAAGATCGAAACATATTTGGATTTGAAGTATGAATGTGCTTTTCACTTGCCAGTTCCACTTGTTTCATTTTACGTTGATATTCTCTCTCTTTCTCTCTTTTTCCGATTTGCATTTGTTCTTTTTGTAGCTGCATTTGTCTTTCTTTCTCTCTTTCTTTCTTATCTAGCTGCATTTGCATCTGTTTTTCTTTCTCTCTCTCTCTCTCTCTCTCTCTCTGCCGACACCCTCTCTCTCTCTCTCTTCTCTTTCTCAAATTGTAACTTTATTTATTATTTTTGTAATATCATTTGTTCTTTTTCTTTCTCCAATTTCATTTGTTCCTTTTTGTAATAACATTAGTTCTTTTCCCTTCTCCAACTCTAAGTGCATTTGCATTTATTTTTCATATTTATCTTTCTGAAACTCCAGCTTCCATAACTCCAATTCCATCTTGTATTTCAATTATAATTCCTTCATTTTTGTGTCAGAGTCTCATACAGACTTACTGAATGAAACCAAAGCATTTGTATCCAAAACATTCTTTTCTACCAAATACTGAACCAAAATATTTCTTATTTCCTCTTTCGTTAACGAAGACTTTACTTCAGAAAAATCGTTTTGCTGGCAAGTTGAATCAAACCATCCTTTTTGAAAAGATCTAATTGTTCCTGGGTAGGATTTGAAAGAAAGATTTCTGCTATTAACGAGATTATAAAACAAGCTTGCCGACTTCACTAAAATTTCAAAATCATGGGTAATTCAAAGTTCAAAAACAAAGTTTTCTGAAATATTCTATCCAAAATACAAAATTATCCTTATCCATTGACACACAAGCCATCACGACCTTCGAAACAACCAATCATTTTCTAATTAAATATAACTTGTTTCCGTAGATTGCTACAAACTCTGAAACAATGTCAGGATTTAGATCAACATCTGGTTTTTATTAAGTAGCAATCAAGGTAAAACTATTTATAAAAAAAGATCATCTCTATTTAATAAATTTACACTGCAATATCATGTAATGAAAAATAAAGGTTTTAAAACTGAGAAACAATTCAATTGAAATAAACATACATACATACATATATATATATATATATATATATATATATATATATATATATATATATATATATATATATATATATATATATATATATATATATATTGAATCAGATATAATTATATCAAATATACATAACACAGGTCATGATGAAATTATTTATTTCAGGGTTAACATATGACCATTACTGAATGAAATTAATGAACATTTTAGACTGTAAAACATGCATCTTTTTAAAATCAATGATGTTTGTAGTTTGACACTGCCAAAACATCTAAATCAGAAAAGACGATCACGGACTAATCCACAAATTGTAGCACATGAAATAAGTTGAACTATTGTATATCCCTGTAAATTGGCATTTACAGAATAACAATTCTAACTTGACTTGACTGACCAGCATTATGTTGGTACAAGAAAAACAATATAATAAACATAAATTAGTTTTGTTTCTTTCAAAGATTTAATTCTAATCATATCAGAATAATCAGTTGTAAATCAAGACAACAATATAAATGCATGCAATACAAAGTAAACAGTATGAAACAAAACTAAACGCAAATTATTATAATCTTATCTTGTAAAGCAAAGTGTTCAAACCCTGAATCAATCTGTGCCAATAAAACCCGAAACAATATGTTTCAAACAACCAGAGCTCATGAAGGCGACATGGTTAAAATCCATGATTTGAAGGGGAAAAATAATAAATGGTTGATTAAATTTTGACAAAAAGACCTTATATACTAGTGTATAAATAAGGGCTGAATTTTACAATGAACATATGTCTGCTTGCAATGCAATAAACTAGACCCAAAACCTCTACTGATACTCACAGGAGTTCGTATCGTTTTGCGACATTTAAAACAAAAAAGGTCGACAATCTCCCATTCTCCTGCGACCCAAATAAGATCTGAAACCAAAGATTCAAGCTACAAGTCGCAGTGTAATAATTTAGCACAAAAGTTCAGCTCAGAGATATGACATTTTGGACCACATTTTTTTAATTCAAACGAATGGCAGCCATTTTTTATTCTGGGATTCCTCCGCATATTCCCACATTTTTCCATCTGTACGTTTAGTTGGGATGTGAGGTCTGAGCAATTGCCTATCGAAAAATTGGAATTTACCGCCACGGTGAGGTAGCGGCATATGTTAGTCGCTGATCAGCTGGCCTAGTAAACTTAAACGATGTTAGGTCGAGTCGTACCTACGTTACATCAATAGGAAAAAAATATTTATTTCTCTGCAAGTATTATAATCTTTATGTCTTTAATCGATTAACAGACCAGAGGAAACTACAGCATAGATGAAATCTGACCCGGTACTCGTTTTTTGTATACTAGTCACATGATTGCACAAAACTCAGACTAAGACATCGGACGTAAAATGGTTAGGTGATATTAACAGCATACTCATAATGTTGTTGTACAAAAATTCAAATATATTAAATGAAAGTCAGATACCTTTTTGTTAAAACCAGCATGAACATATAATTCTCAAAATATTTATTTCGAGAACAAAGACCAGAAATCTGTCGCTGAAGTAGCAATATGGACAGTCTGATTCATCATGCACGGAGCACATGCCAACGTGTTAGTCACGTGATACGACAAAACCCGTGTTCTCGGAATAAATATATAAAGAATGTTGTATTCTTTCGTATTTGTTCTTTATTGTCACAAACATTATACGACTTTCGTTTACTATTGTTAGTGTTTTCTTCAACATTTGAAAAGGGTTATTATTGATATCACATGACGAATGGATATATGATGTCAATAACATGTGGGTTGCGAGATTTCTGTATTCGTGCAAATCGCGAACAGCAGGTTAAATTTCATCAACGCCTTAGCTTCATCTCGTCTTTCAGCAGGTTAAAGACATAACAATGTAAATCTCGCAATTTCTGAGAAAATAAATAATTTTCTTATCGATTTCATGCAGCTATGACTCGTTGTAACCGCATTTAAGTTTGCAAGGATATTTGGTGTCACAGAATTAGGCAAAAAATAACTTAGTTTTGCCTTAGAACTATTTGACCATTTTTCGTTGTACATGCGTACAATGTTATCTAGAGTGAATAAGTGTTTTTCCAGGTAAGCGACTGTATTCACATGTACCTCGCCGGAAATTACTTGCGACGAAAGGACATTAATAACATGATATGCACGGGTATTTTACCCTGACTTTTGCTGACTTTTGCTAAAACCGACACTGGTCGTTTTGGATCACGTCAAGGAGTGTACGCTCTCCATTGTTCTACAGCCATTGGGGTAAGTGTTAAATTTACATTTCATTGATATGCGAAGCTTATTCGGTTTGTAATGTCTTATCGCGTAATAATGCATTTATTACAACGTAGATTTGAACTTTGAATTACAAGTTACTATTAGAGGTTAATGTATTAGCATATATCTAGAGATTTTACAGAAACTATTACTATGACCAGTTTGGTTTTATTGTAGCTGACTCTGACTGTGACTAAGACTATAGCTGACTAGAGTTTACTAGAGATGTCTAGAGCTATCTGAAGCTGTTTAGAGCTGTCTGTAGTTTCCAGAGTATTTAAGGCTGCGTGCTGTCCATACGTATGTAAGTATGTACGTATGTCTGTGCCACTGACGTAGACGTAGCAAATTCAAAAAGGTGTTGTATGCTGTCTGTACGTGTATACGTATGACTGTACATGTGGTGGATCCATAAAGGGTGCGAGCGGCCGATAAGAGTGTGGGCCAACCCAAGGAATTGTGCGACTATACAAGGGGTTTAGAAGCATACGTTTGGTTCAATTATTGTTCCAATTGCATTTTTATGTTCATAAGATTATTCTGAATCTTAGTTGTGTTCCAAGAGATTATGCGAATCTCTTATACTTTATAACATTATTTGGAAACACATTTGAATATCATAAAATTATTTTGAATCTTAATCGGAGTTCATCTTTAAGATTATGTGAATCTCTCTTGTAGTGTATAATACTGTTTGAAACGTATCTGCAGTCCATGAGGTTTCTTGGATCTGTACTTCATATTGATTTCATATTTTTGGTTCATTTTCAATGAGTGAATGTTGGGTAGAGTGATTGAGTCAATCGCACGTTGAGAGAATCATTGTATTTTTACACCATATATTTTTCTTTATTAATTCATTTCATAAATTTCCATCTTTCTCACACTGTGTTTGTCTTATTCATTTAGTCCAAAAACCCACTCGGTTTCTATTCTGCGACATTTGGTAAGCGGCTAGGTTTTGCCGCCACCATGTTGGCTTCTAGTGATGCTAGACTGGATTTCAAAGGAACAAATTAGAAAGGATACCGATATCGAGATGTCTGTGAATCAACCAGTCTACTAGATGAATCTAATCCACTGAGTGTTTGGATTGGCTCAAAAAATATGTTTATGACAAGCACCTAAATGATCCACACTGCAACCTCCGAACATTCTGGTCAGAACTCGATAAATTAACTTGCGATCAGTTCAGATACGACTCAGTTACTTAATTGTTTCTGGTGTCAGGTGTTGGCGAAAGAAAATTCCCGGTTTTTCCCGACTTTCATCAATATTTGCAAAATTCAAAATTC
This sequence comes from Sinohyriopsis cumingii, assembly GCA_028554795.2. Classification (NCBI taxonomy): domain Eukaryota; kingdom Metazoa; phylum Mollusca; class Bivalvia; order Unionida; family Unionidae; genus Sinohyriopsis; species Sinohyriopsis cumingii. Next base: position 79,225,671 of record CM068834.1, on the reverse strand, counting down.
ATCATTTCTTCTGACATTTCCCCGATTTCTCGGTAGCGTGGAAATCCTGCCGACCAGTCGTAGCACTAACCTCTTAATTCTTAGCCCCAAGTGATGCACCTGCTAGTACCATTTTTATAAGTACTAGCAGCTATGGTATGACTCGGCAGGAGTTCCAACCTGTGACTTCGTGCACCCAAGGCAGACGCTCTTACCGTAATCTATTTGTAATGGGAGGTACTAGTAATCTTGTTATAAAGTGAGGTAATATTAATCTTGTTACAAAGTGAGGTAATAGTAAACTTGTTGTTAAGAGGTAGTGTGTGTGTGTGTTTGTGTGTGTGTGTGTGTGATTTGGATTTGTTTACGTAGCTTTAACAATTTTTCAGTCATATAGCTACGATGTCTGCATTGTGGCAGTTTATAGCAATGTCTAGCACTGGGGCATCATTATCTTGACACCAGGCCGATCAGTCCAAACACTAACCTCTTAATACTGAGCGCCAAGCGAGGCAGCTGTTAGTACCATTTTTGTAAGTCTTTGGCATGACTCGGCCGGGGATCGAACCCACGACCTCCCGCATCCGAGGCGGACGCTCTAAAAAGGTAGCAATACACTTTTTGGAAAGAGGTAATAGTAAACTTCTTGTAAAGAGGTAATAGTAATCTTGTTGCAAGGAAAGTAATATTACACTTGTTATAAAGAGATAAAAGTAACTTCTTTGTAAAAAGGTAATAGCAATCTTGTTGTAAAGGGAGGTAATAGCAAACTTGTTATAAAGTGAGGTAGCAGTAATCGTGTTGTAAAGAGATAATATTAAACTTGTTGGAAAGGGAGGTAATATTAATCTTGTTTCTAAAGGGAGGTAATAGTAATCTTGTTGAAAAAGGAGGCAATAGGAATCAGTTCACAATTAGTACTTCCAGTTCAGTACCTACGAATGTAGTTCTAGTCTATTTTTAGAACATTTTTTCCTCTCTCATTTTTGTGGTGATAGAAGAGTTATATTCATGCATTTTTGTAAGGGATTTAAAGGTAATTATTTATTCTTGAGAATATGAGCTCAGGGTGTGGTGTTCCGTGTGTATTTCGGCGACAGTGTACAGTGTGTAATAAGGCTTTGCTGATGATCCGGAAGTGAAAACTGTGTTCTGTTTACATGTTGCTCCGTTGACAGTCCAGCCACTCAAAAAAATGCAGGTCAACCTTTGACAAGAACTTCACAGTGAAGTCACCTTTGAAGGTGTTGTAGATTAACATATGATTTGTATTGATTGTCACACAGTGGAAAGGTCAGTATTGAGAAACAAATGTAGAGAACTTATAGTAAAATTAATTGTGTTCAATAGTAAACTTGTTGTAAAGAGGTAATGTAAATCTTGTAAAGGAGTTAATAGTAAATTTGGTGTAAAGGGAGGTAATATTAATATTGTTATAACGGTAAGTAAATGTAAACATGTAAAGAGGTAATAGTAATTTTGTTTTTGTTACATGTCATCCATGATTTCACATCAGAAATGCACCTCTCTACACCTTGGATGGTAGCATCAACTTCAGATGGGTGGCTAGATTTGTATATTTGGGTGTCATCAGCGTACAATTGGTGAGACACTGGATGATGATGTATGACACTTGAGAGCGGCTGAGTGTATAGAATGAAGATAACAGGTCCAAGAACAGACCCCTGTGGAACACCGCAACATAGATCAACTTGGCTGAAGTGTATTCCATTTGCAGACACAGTTTGTGTCCTGTTGACCGAGTAGGACTTGAAACACAGCAAGGCTGTATCATGAATGCCAAATACATGCTGGAGACGGTGAAGTAATATATAATGGTCTGTTGTGTCTAATGCTGCATACAAATCAATGAGGGTGAGGTCTGTAATCTTTTCGCTATCCAAAAGCAGATTGTCATTAACTACTTTTAGAAGAGTAGTTTCAGTACTGTGGCAAGGGCGATATGCAGATTGTGCATTGCTAAAAAGACTGTTTGAATTCAGATGAGATACAAGCTAGGATAGAACAACCTTTTCTAAGATTTTTTATATGAATGGGAGATTAGAAACTGGGCGGTAGTTCTTTAAATCGTTATGGTCTAGTGTTGGTTTCTTCAGCAGAGGCTTTGCAATGGCAGTTTTGAAAAATGATGGGAATTCCCCGGATGAGAGAGAGAGAGGTATTAATAACATCAGTTAGTGAAGGCAATACTGGATCTAAGCACTCGAGCAGCAGTCATGTTGGAATTGGATCAAGTTCACATGACTTTGCTGCACTCTTCATTAGGATTGTACGTACGAAATCCATAGAGACAGGTTCAAATGCTGCTAATGGTTG